>CM053513.1:33716884-33833625 GCA_028627145.1 Eidolon dupreanum
GGTAAGGGGTGTTGGAGGAGGAGGGAAGTAGACTGGGTAAAGGGGGTCAAATATAGGGCTTTTGGGGAAGGTGAATTGGTTAAAGAAAATTGAATATATGGCAGCTGAAGGAAACTGGACTTTCGGTGGTAAACAAACAATAGAATATATCGATGTCAAATTATAACGTACACCTGAAAATTATATCATTGTATTAACCCATGTTACCACAATAAACTTAATTTAAATAGGTAATCACAAATTGGAGTCTGTAATGTAAAATTTATAAGGAAAATATTTTGTTTTTTAAATTTTATATTAGTTTCAGTTATGGTCATTAGATTTTTCGACAATGTAATTCTATGAAAAATTCTACATTTATGATTAAGACAAATAGAGATTTTGTATAGATTATGAAATAGTAAAAAGGCCAGTAAAATCAGCAAGCCTGTTTCATCTTGTTTTTTATACAAATAAGTCATCTGGCTTTGAGAAAATTAGTTAATATTTTGTATCTTTTCCTCTGTGTCCTATAACCATATATCCCAGTTTCCTTTGAATAGTCCTAGTTTATGCCTGTGTCTTACTGAAATTTAATCATGTACCTTTCATGGTTCGAAGCGTATTGCTTTGTATAGTTTATTAAATTGTAACCATGCTTATGTGCATATACACACACACTTTTGCATGATATTGAAGTTTCTCTGATATCTATCCATGGAACTGATAGAAAGTGGTTCTTACATTTTAGTGTGCATACAGATTTTGAGGTGCTTGTTGTATATTACACACGGAGTACTGGGTTCTCTCCCAAATTGTCTTGTTTAGCAACTCAGTTAATGAGTGACAGAAGTTTTTTTCTCAGGTAGCAATTTTTATTACTGTTTACTACTATTAAAACAACACTGCAAATTATTTTCACTATAACATGTTCTAATTCTAACTCTACAATATTCTTTACATCACTCTAATTTATTGTGTAATAAAATTCAGCCAACCAATTAGATAATTTTTCTGGCTGTTGTTGCATGTATTGGTCTCTGTACATAAAAGTATGCAACTGACCTGACTTCTTTTATATTTCTCACTGAGTTGACTTTCTAGGCTAATTAAGTCATTGGGTCTTTTGTGATGCTTCGTGTATTACTGGGATCCTGTCTATGAAAGATAAACAGCATTGTTAATTAGCATCTATGAACCATGCTTAACAAGTGGCAATGTAGATCTACCAGGAAGAAAATCTAGTTTCGTTTTCTAATTTGCCTTTACTCAATATAAGTCATGAAAAATAGCCAAAGATTTCCAACAGTTATTGAACTGTGGAGAAAAGTGAGATCTCTGTGTGCAGCATGATCAAGGGCACAATTTGAAGAGAATCTTACATGAAAAATTATTTGGCATACACACGAGTTTCTGGAAAGTAACTGGTATAAGTCATCACAGTGAGTATTCAGCCTCAAGAATATTATGAGATGATATAGATGCATTTTAGGATATTTTTCTGTTTCTCAGTGACCTCTTATTCCTGATAATTGCCCCCCATAAACCCCAGGTATAAGTGTTAATGTTGTACTATCTCACACTGTCATCTTTGTCACAATGAATCAGACAAGAGATAAACTGTTGTTTCATGCTGGGCCAATCAAATTCTGGATTGGAGTTTATAGACACTGTTGAATCTCTCTGTATGAGCTGGAATTACAAATTGTAAACTCAGAAACCGTGGGGTGCCCATCCTCAACTATGAGATTGGGAAACGAATGTGGTTTTCAACATTGGAAACTGAGACAGATTTTAGAGAAAAACAGAGCAGACTATAAGAGAGGAAATTTATTTTGGTTTTTTAGTTCCTGGTCCAATCCCTCATAAGTAGCAATTGCTTTTTTTTTTTTCCTCTCACTAATCCTCTCACTAATTCCTCCACTTTTTGCTTAAACTAGCTCTGGTTATTAATTTGAGGACATTAAAAAACATCAGTTTTACTCTTTAACTGTGTGCCATAATTCCTTTCATCAGACCACCAGAATGTGTCTAGCACATGTATATAGTGCCTTTTATAGAATGAGTGCTCAAATTAAACCATACAAGAAGGTCAATTAAATTAATAACTCACAACGCTATGTGGCTTATGTGAAAATGTTAATAATAGACATTGTATCCAAGCTTTTAATTTTTTTCTCAAATAAACCATAACACAGGTAAACTTTTTTCTTTAATGCTTATTGTTTCTATACATAGAAGCTTCAGAAAAATATTTTGTCAAATTATTTCTGGTTGTTATTATTATATTACTTTAATTAAAGTCTGCCCTATCCCTCATCCAGGGCTCGATCCTTATCATCCTGCCTTCTTCCCCATTCCTGCTATAAGTTCAAATCACAAAGATTTGGGGAGCCTCAGGGACTTGGATTTTATCAACATGGATAAATAATGTTCATGAGTGAAAACTAGAGCCTCATCATGAGACTGCAAACTTACTCTGCATCATACTTTCCCTGAGTGTGGCTATCCTGAGGCCAGGGTTGCTTTCCACCTGAGATGTATTTTTTTGAGGAAAGCCTTCCTCTGTACAAGATTGGTTCCAAACCTGGGTCACTCTTGGCCTTTCTATACGCAGAATAGGTCTTGCCAGAAATACAGTTTCAACGGCTTACCTTGTCTCAGTGTTGGTCTTGGAGAGAAATATTTCATTCCCAGGTACAAAAATAGAAAATAGGCAAATATAAGCTGTTTGGTAAAGTGAAAAATGTGAGCATGGACATTAAAAAAAATATGATGTTCTTGTCTGGTTTTGGTATCAGGGTAATGCTAACCTTACAGAATGAGTGTGGAAGAGTTCCCCCTTCTATTTTTTTTGAGAAGAGTTTGAGAGGAATTAGTATTAATTCTTTGAATGTTTGGTAGAATTCACCAGTGAAGCCATGTATCTTGGACTTTTGTTTGTTAGGAGGTTTATTATTATTATTTTTTTTAATCTAAGAAAATGGCACGTTTCTTTAACCTTTAGCTATTTCGTATCATTTCTTGTCAAATTTTGCAATACAGATATAGCAAATTTAAAGAAAAACAAGAATAAATTGTTTTGAGACATCTGTGTGGTATTTAGGTTTTTATGGAAAAGTAAACAAACAGAAGGTTGTGTTAATAGGGTATATAAAAATGGTATCAATATATAAAAATGGAAATTTTTATTATTCATGTTACTACTGCACTAGTGGTTATAGTGAAGTGTTTTGAAGTACTAGTAGCATTATAGCTGATATTTAATAAGCATCTATTTCATGCCAGTAACTCAGCTACAACTTTTATGATTTTCTCATTAATCTTCATAGCAACTATGATAACTGTTATTATCATTTTACAGATGAGAAAATGAAAACTTAGTGGCACTAATAATAATTTTTAAAGGTCTGTGAGATTTAATTAAGTATTCTAATTTGATATTTTGAGAAGATAGATTTTCAGATGTGAGATCCATACTTTAAATATGAAACATAACTCATTATAATTTTTCTTTTGATACTTTCTCTCCTGATGCTTTCATCTTCCTTGAAGCAGGACTTTATTTCCATATCGTTAAGTATTTAATAAAGAGCGTGAAAAAGTCATTATATCCTCCAACCAAAGTATTAAACCCCAAATATTTTGCCGTAGTACCTGTGAGCTAAACATTCGTATCAGGGGAACAGAAATACCTATATTTTTTACTGTTCTTTTTTCAATTTTTCATAATTTTAACTTTCTGATGTTAATTTTCTCAGGGTATGACATCCTCTGATATTTGAAAATAAATGACAGGTTGCTCCAAGTTTAGAGTGGCTAGGTTGTTAAGATTATAAATGTGCATTCCCAGATACTTGAACATTGTTCAAAAATTGGATTTTTGAAGTGTTAGCAATGTTCTTTTTGAGGGATTAATCTCTCCTTCAATAGAGATGGGGAGAAGGAGAAGCAACCCAAATGCAATATTCCAACAACTTTATCACACTCAGTTTTTGAAACTCAAGACCCTAACTTATCTCCTGAGCAATTTTTCATCTCTTTATCTCATATATCTGCTCTGCCAGTCAGATCACACATTTTTAGTGCATCTCCAGAATTTTGTCTATGTATCCTAAATATGTTTTCATCCCTATTTTCATGACAATTCATCTTATTTTAAGGATTTCAAGGTAAGTTCCTCAGTAAAAACATTTTACTTCGCTTGTTTCCACCTTGTAAAATTAAAAGGTAGTAGTAAAATTGAAAGCATCTTAATCAAAGATAGGGCCAGCCCTTCCTTCTGTATGAAAAACTTCACCCTTAACAGAAGAGGCGCCTCTGATTTGGAAGTCCTTGTCCTAAGGAAGAAGTCTAAAAGCACAGTCTGTTCTGTCTTTGTTCCTAGACAGTAACTAGACCTTCCGGGAAAATGTTTTGAAAATTCAGTAAATATATCCCTTCTCTAATCTAAGGGGATTGCCCACGGTGTATAGAAACTTAGCAGTGATACTGAATCTTGCAAATAATTGACACAGTACTCCCTGCTCTCTTTCCACTGATGTCTGTGAATCCTATCCAAATACAGAATCCTGCTACTTTTTCCTTTTAAATATATTCACAAGCTACCTACTTATCCAGTCATATTGTTGAATACAGAAGACTAACTCAATTAAAATTTCAGAAACATGAAGCCTAAATACTGCACACTCTAAAACATAAATAGAAATCACTAAGGACCCAAATTTTCTAAGAATAGTTATTCAATTGTTGGAAAAGACTATATTAACTATTTTTAACTAAATCTAGAATTCGAAACATTCTTAAGAAAGTGGATACAGAAAAGAAAGAGAACAAGAAAGTGTGCACACACATGCACAAAAGACAAATAGAATGGTCCCAAATCAATTATTTTGAGAAAATATTTTTGTCATAAAGCAAAATTTTATTATTATATAACTAACATAACATCTTAACAGAAACAAAGAAAACCTTCATATTATTGGTCATATTTTAAGAGCAAATTAAATGTATATTTTTGATATAAGTAAAAATTTTCAAATATTTCCCAAACTAAATTTATTTGAACAGGCTTAAATTTTATTCAAATTACAGTTTAAATAATGATGGTGAACTTTGTGGTTAGATGAATTATAGTTTAAATAATGATAGTGAACTTTGTTGTTGGATAAATTGGTTAAGGTTTTGATGTGCATATTTCTCCTCTTAATAAATCCAATATATATTATTTGGAATATATAACTTTGGATTTTGAACAAATTTTTTAATGTTAAAGAGGCGATAGCTATGTATTAGAAAACTTATAAAAAAATTAAAATCATCTGTGATCACTGCTGAAAGCATTTTGGTTTATTCACTTTCAGTCTTTCAGTCATATATGTACATCTGCTTGCTAACATATATGAAACTTTATAGTAAAAATTTGCAACTATAATTTTCTACTCTGTTATTATGTATATCATTTCACTCATCATTAATTTATCTGCATTTTTCAAGTTATTAAAAATATTTTAAAGCACATGTCAGATTGCTATATAGATGTTGAAGAATTAATTTAATAATTATTGTATTATTGTTCATTTAAGTTGTTTTAGTTTTTTTACATTTGTAAATCACCTGCAGTACATATATTACAGTACTGGTTGGTGATTACTACTTTAGAATTGGGAGACAAGATGTATTCATGTTTTAGACTTTAATCACACATTTTAAGATATTTTTCAGAAAGTTTGTAGTAATCTAAACCCACATGTGTTTCTTAATTTTCGATTTCATTTTTTAAAACACTAAATGTTCAATTTCTCACAGGAATAATATCATACTATGTTTATGTTTTCTATAAAGCTCAACAAATCTTTCATGAATCCATGCATGGTATAAATGATTTAGAAGTATATAACTTTAATTCATCCTGCTTCTGTTGCTGGAGAGCTCAGGGCTCCAATGACCAGGTTTTTATTTGATTCCACAAGAAAGAAATCAAGGGCAAGAACAGGAAGCAGGAAAGAGCAAGGTTTATTACAGCGTAGTTACCCCTTTTACTAATAAATTCTCCTTTTGACTCTAACTTTGGCATATATTGATTTCTTTCTTCACTCTCCACCTAAGGACTGGCTTCTTCTTTCAGCACAGGGCTTGGTCTCCCCATCACTTGGGGAAATTTGTCCTGTCCTGCATCAGTTTTATCTAATTTGTGTCTCTTTTTATGAATACACCACGTCACAAAAACTAACTTTGGTGTTACCTCATGCATGTCTTCTTAATATAATACAATGTACACTTTTAAGAAAAAAAAATATTGAGTGCTCTTAGAGGGGATGGAAACTGAGTTGACACTATTTGATTCAGTTGTCTCTTCTCACATTTGTAAAGCATATTCTCTAGAAATATTTAACTGCAAAGCTGTTAGGTGAGAATTGTTTCAAAAATTGATCTGATGAACCTGAAAAAGATGGCACCCCTATTGGGAATAAATGTTATTTTAATTTAACTGGTATCTTTACCATATACAATATATTGATATAAACCTAAGGATAGACATGACATTTCTATAATATTTTCTTATAACAATTATATTGATTTATATTTAAGTGAAAAACACATTTATTTCATGCTATGTACTTGTAACTCTTCTAAGAGATTCAGAAATATTGATTCATTTAATTCTTACCCTTGGAGATGAGTACTTTTGGTAACCCCATTTTATATCAGAAAACCTAGTTACAGAGAAGTTAAGTAAGGTGCCCAAGTTAACATAGTTTTTAAGTAATGTAACAGGGTTACAAAAGAAGGTTATTGGTTCCAGAGTCTTTCTTTAACAACTGCAGATGCTCCCTCTAGGTAATAATGGAGTCCCTTTAAATCCAAACATATGACTGGACTTTTAATAATTGGTTCAAATATGGCCCTCAGGATGTATGTAGGTAAATCTTACATACGTTTGTGGGGGGAGGGGAGTGCATGCACACACACACATGCATACAGAAATCCTAGTTTTGAGCAATTTATAATCAATATAATACTCCCAAATTTTAAAATTTTGATTCTAGATTATTTTAGGGTAGGCATGTATTGTGTGTGCCTGCACCTTTGTGCTTTGTCTCTATTTTTAAAAATAAGAGATAAAAGAATTACATTTACTAATTTAAGAAATGTTACAATGGAGATGGGATTAATATATAATTCTGGATTTGAGAAAAGCAAAAGGCAGATATACACAATCTTCAGAAAATATAATTGTCTATTTCAGAATTATCTTCATTTGGATGTTTCTAAAATTCTAATCTGTTTCTGCATTATTCATGCACTTTTATGCACACATATACACCTACTAAACTCACTTTATACTGAAAGAGAAGTGGGGAGGGACTTTGCGCTGTGAAACAAAGCACAAACTCTTATTAATACAAAGTTATTTCATTTCTGACAGATCATGTTTCTGAATGCTTGATTTTAGTCTCTAAACCTGGCTCAAACCTGCTGTTAAATTAAGATATGAATGATGAATTCCAATTTTAACTCAGAACTGCCTTTTATTTAGAAACTGGCTTTGTTAAGATCTAAAAATCTTTTCTCCTAAAAAAAAGAACAGTTCAGATCCAGTTTTGATTTTAATGACTTAAGAAAGTTAATTGTTTCTGTTTCCAAAGGTGAAAAAGCAGACCTTCAAATGACACAATCATGTTTACAAGGCCTTCAATTGCCATTGTGGTCTAGGGCAACTGCTAAGGGCTCTTGACAAAGGAGATAAGAGGATGGTGCAGTGTACTTGAATTCTTTCTTTAAAGAGTTTTAACTCACAAATATTTCATACATAGTGATATAAAAATAATTATACTTAGGATTGGTAATAATATATTTTAATATTTATATTTTATAATGCTTTGCAGAATTCAGTGTTCTCTTAAAGAATTTTTTTCCCACCTTTTTAATGGATAATGAAGTATATAGAGAATTCAGTAATTTGTGCAAGGACATGTAGTCATAAATATAATAAACGTAGCCTGATTCCAAGTCACTTATGTGGTATAGCAAGCACAATGCTTTCTAAAACTGTAGTATACGTAAGAATCACCTAGAAATCTTGTTAAAACAGTTCCTGAGTGCTACCTCTCTAGACTGTGATTTGGGCCAAGGTGGACATTTCCAATAAGCTCTCATGCAATACTAACTGCTGCTTCATGGGCTACACTTTGAGCAGCTGGTTCCAATAGGCCTTGGCTTTCATCTTGGCTTAACGTGTTATAATTGCCTTATTTTTTAAGGCATTTAAGCTTTTAAAACCCTCTTCTCCTCACTTTTACATTTATGAAAATCATATCTAGTTTTCTTGTGAGAATTAAATGAAAAAATACGTTTAAAATGTGTATTCTGTCATAGGTGTTCACACTACTTGTTCCATTCTGCTCTCTGGAGTCATCCTGTGGAGCTATATTGATTCCTCCAGTTTCTTTCTCCTCAAGACCGCCACTCTATTCCCATTCTGATGGAGTCCAGTAACCTTTAATGCTTCATTCTGACACCTTCCTGAGAAGGTATTGAACTGAAAATTCAGCTGTTGAGAAAAATATTTATTATTAGAAGTATTAAGTTCTTTTTATGACGTCAGCTCTCTCCCAAGTTTGCAACACATTCATCATTTTAATGTTTCTATGGGTTTTATCATAAAAATGACTGATTAATTCAGAACATTCTGAAAGACTGAATGTGAGAATTTAAGAAAAGGAAGGCTGAAGTTGAACTTTTTATTATATGTGGAACTAAATTTCTATTAATGTATTGACAATGAGTACAAAATTATTTTAAGGAATTTACTTAAGTGAGAGAGTGAAGTAATCTAAAGCTCTTTAATATAGGATCGTTTTATTTCAACGAATTTCATCATATGCTGTTTTGCTATACTGTTACTATGAACTTATATTTTATTTTCAAATATAATAAAAACTTTATTATAAAAATAAAACTTTAATAGTCCATCTATTCAATTATAAAAAAAGTCACTAAATACTTTCATGTAACACTTTAAATAATTATATTTTAAATAAAATAATTTAAATTTTATTATCATAACATTTCAAATCAGTCTTATTGAGATGTATATAAAGAAAACGTGTGGCAATGCAGAACCACATATGCTAATGAATGCATATTAATTAATTCTTAAAAAATGAGGTTAGAGTTCTTACATATCGTATCTTTTAACTTGGGAAAAAGCAAAAGATATCTTTAGAAATATTATTTTTTAAAAGACAATTACTAAATCTCCATACTAAAAAAAATGGATAGCATAATGAAAAACTTTTGGATTACACATAATTGTAGCTCAAATAATACTTCTCAAAATGTTCCCACACATAAAACATATAAACACATCACTTCAATTAACATTTAATATGGGTTACATTTTAATAAAGATTTGTTGATCTCTGTTAATAAATGATTGGGAGTATTAGAATGTGGGGAATAACTGTATAACATTTTCAATTCTATCAATGAAGAAATAACTTCCTGAATTAACTCTCCTCTTTCTGCTTTCTCCTTACATTGTCAAAGGTTTGGGACCTGGGTTTACTCATGTCTCAAATTTACAATTTATAATTTTATTTCCTGCCTCATACCTGGCCTGGATCATGCTGAAACTACCCAGTTTTTTAATTCCTTGACTTGGACTGAAAAGGCTCCTTCAAACTTCTTCCCATATTATTCCATTGAGTGTGTAGCCCAGTGTGTTCAGGACAAGAAATATCTTTTTTGTTATGCCTCAGCCCAGGGAGAGTAGGTATTGAATATCCTGAATTTAAGACTGTAAGCATTTATTAATGATAGTAGAACAAATAGAAATTCTGTAGACCTAATGACATATTTTATAGAACATAGAGAAACAATTATTGTGTCAGCCTAAAGGGAGAAATTTCTTTAGAAAAAATATTTAATACATTGGTAAGTGTTTATTATATGTCAGATATTTTAGGTGGTTCATATACAACAATGAACAAAACAATGATTCATTCTCTCATGAAACTTACATTCTAACAGAAAATAGTAAATAATAATCATAGTAATTAAGTAAATTTTGTAATAAATTAGAAGATGTTATGAGGTATAGGGAAACATGGACATAGAAAAGGGGAGTTACCTGAGCTGGGATTTTAAAAAATATCACTGAGTAAGTAGAAATTAAACAAAGGCTTGAAGGATTTGAAGTAGATCGCCATCTAGATGTTAGGAGAAAGAACACTGCCAGCAGAGCAAGCAGTCAGTGCATATGCTCTAAAACTGTAGCAGGCCTGGTGTGTTCATGGAGCTGTAGGAGGCCAGTATGTGCACTGAAGTGAATAAGAAGATAAATGTGGACCAAATTCTGCAGGCCTTTTAAGGCCATTTGGTTTTTATTTTGTGCAAACCACTGCAAGATTTTAAGCATAGTAGTCATAATATCTGGTTTATACTTCAAAGGATTATACTTTCTGCTGTCTTTAGAATAGTCTGAGAGGGGAGCTATAAGCAGGGAGAATTTTTAGGTGGCTCTTTTATTAATTCAGATAAAATAATATGGATTTTGACTGTGGAAGTAGTCGTGAAGGTAGTTAGAAGTGTGTAGATCGTGAATACATTGGAAAATAAAGTTCATAGTTTCCTGGGACAGAGGCCGGGTGTGGGAGAAAAGGAAAAATGAAGTATGATTTCAAGATTCAGAGATGGAGCAACTGAGGGATGGTGTTGCTATCAACCAAGATGGCTTGAGTAGAACGGTTTGAGGAGGGAAATGAGGGATTCGGTTCTGGACATGTCGAGTTTAAAAATGTTTCTTTGTCTACGGCCATGCCACCCAAAACAAGCCCGATCCCAACTGATATCAGAAGCTAAGCAGGGTCGGGCCGGTTAGTACTTGGATGGGAGACTGCCTAGGAAGACTGGGTGTTATAGGTGTAAAAAATAAAAGATAAGGGATTGTAAGCTGACGAGGTCCTTGCAATCTATGAGGTCAGCCAAGGGTTGCCTCACCTAAAAAAATAAAAATAAATAATAAAATATTTCTTAGACATCAAAACAGAGTTGCCAATTTGTCCTGTCAAATTGGTATAAGTCAGTTTAGCAAACAATCTAGGATAGACATAAATTCAGGATTCATGGTCATTTGAATGTTAAAACTGTGAAACAATAATATCACCAGGGAAATGAATTTAGATATAAAGAAGACAAGATAACAAAAGAATGAGTCCTGGAGCCTTCAAAATTGAGATAGAGGAGAAAAGGAGATTTGAAAAAGGAAACTGAAACAAACAAGTTGTGAAATAGACCAGTGAAGAGATGCTGAGTTGTGAGCAATGAGGTGGATTTAGGAGAGCAAAAAGACCAGAATATAATAATACTTTTCAAAAAATCATTGCTATTATTTCAGCTTGTATCATTAAAGATTTTTTTTTTTAAATGCTGGGTTGCAGTCTCAAAATTATGGGTGATTCTGAAACTATTTCTTCTATTACTGAGAAAGAAATTCAGCATTTTGAAGTGTAAAAGGGTGTAATGAATAATTTTTAGATAACTATTTTTACTTGAGCTGAAATGTTTGATCCTAAATTTCTCTCCCTAGCAAACTCAGACTTCAGCTCCAATCTCTGAGCTGATTACTGAGGTCCAGTGAACAGCTCTAATGAATTATAGTGGCAACTCTCCAGTGATTATTGATTTCATCTGGCTCACTGAACAGTAATAGGTATTTTCTAATTTGTTTGACATTGAATAGATGTGTTTATTTATTAAAGGATGTTGCAATGGTAGCATGTCACTATGTCAGAAGGAAGGGCAACTTTTCTTTTCTGGAACAGAGAGAATATCAAGACTGGCAAGTTAGAAATGGCCATCTATGCAATTTTGAAATATGAGAGAAACAAGAAAAAACTACAATTAGTCTCAAATATATCTGAGCTTCTTCTCAACTCTATCATACACTAGTTTTGACTTTTAGCAAGTTACTCAACATCTTACCAAGTTTTTCATCACAAAGATGTGAATGGTGATGAAAACCTCACAGATTATTATAAACATACAATGAAAATAAATGACTGATTCTGAAAAGTTACAGAAATATAAAATATTATCATCATTATTAGTGAGGAGATAACCAGTGCCTTTAAATCAGCTAAAATTAAGGCCAAGACAACTGTTATTACTCTTGGAACATCTGCATTACTTAAACATTTGAGCTTACTTGAGTTTTAAATTTAATACATTACTAAAGGTCATCACAATAGAATCAGATTCAGTGAATTTGCAGGGAAATAACCCAAAATATAAAAATTGTGTAAAGCTTCCACCTGTACAGATCTCATTGAGGGATTATTGTATTAGCATTAAAGACAAAATTTTCTTACAGAGAATATAGACGTTGTTATGAAAAATAAGTATATTGTTGATGAAAAGATATCTTGAAAGAGATTTTTTCCTCGATTATGATGGATTTTTTAAAAGGTTAATACTCATTGGTACAGTGATGAAGGTAATGAAAGCATGAATAATACATGTCTTCTTTATCCCAGAACATCATTTCCAATTTAATAATCGTGAAATAATCAGTTTTACATAATTACAAATTATGGTATCTTCTCAAATATTTTAACAACTCTATAATTTATATACACGTGCATTCTGTCATTGAATGAAGATCAGTTTGGTTCAGAATTGTATATACTCAAGGATCAACAATCTTTTATTTAAAGAACATGGTCATAGAATTTAAGTATAATAGAAATACTCTTAATATGGTCTTCTAGTATAGTCTGGCAAAACCTTGCAGAGAAATTTGAAATGTGTTTGTGTCTACTTATCAATCTAAAGAGAGTAAGAAAAATGTCTGTATCATGTTTATAAATATACGGACGGGTGTTTGGTACGACGTGAGTAAACATTTGCATGATGGACAAATAGTGTATTAACCAATAAAGAGCTATATAAAAGCAATATTGAATCAATTCAACTTTGACTTTCCCTCATAGTTTCCCAGATCCTCTTATAAACCAAGTATAGATTTCTCTCTGATTTACCCCATTTTTACACTTCACACATTGCATGTGTTTATGTGTATATATATTTCCTTAAATAATAGTATAAAAGTAGATAAAATCTGTTCTTAAAAGATCAGGAATTTTTACAATCATACATATGTTTCATTTGTGGTAAAATATACATAATATCAAACTTACCAACTCAACCATTTTTTATGTGTACAGGTCAGTAGTATTAAATACCATCACATTGTTGTGCACTCAATCTCCAGCACTCTTTTCCTCTTAAGTAACTGAAACTCTATACCCATTAAGCAACTACTTCTCATACCGTCTACCTTGAACCCCTGGCAACTGCTCTTATACTTTCTGTTTTTCTGAGTCTGACTACTTTAGGTAACTCATATGAATAAAACTATACTGCATTTGACTTGTGGTGACTGGTTTATTTATTTAGCATAATATCTTCAAGGTTTATCCAAGTTGCAGCATGTGTCAGAATTTCCCTTTTTAAGGCTGAATAATATTTCATTGTGTATATGACACATTTGTTTATCTACTTATCGATGAACACTTGGGATGCATCCAACTTTTGGCTATTGTGAATATTGCTGTGACAAACACAACTGCATGAATATCTATTTGAGTCCCTGTTTTCAATTTTTTTGTGTATATGCCCAGAAGTGGAATTTCTAGATCATTCAATTTTTATTTTTGAAGTACCACCATACTGTTTTCCACAGTGGTTACAGTGTACATCCCTACCAACAGTGTACAAAGGTTCCAATTTCTCAATATCTATGCTAACATTTGTTATTTTCTATTCTTTTAATAATTACCATTTGTTGAGTGGGAAGCTGTATCTCATTGTTTCTATTTATATTTTCCTGATGATTAATGATGTTGAACATCTTTTCATGTAATTATTGACCATTGTATGTATTCTTTGGAGAAGTATCTATTTGAGATCTTTGCCCATTTTAATTAGGTTGTTTGAGTTTGATTGCTGTTGTTGCAATATAGGAGTTCTTTATATATTCTGTGAACATTTCTACCTCTTCAAATATTTATTGAATAAATACATGCTTGCTGATCCATTACTTGACATATTCTACAAATATACTTAATTAATAAAATGATATTCCATGTCCATGAGTCTATAGACTAGTAGTTACCAGAGGGTAAGGGGTGGGGGAGGAAGGAGGAGGAAATGGGGTAAAGGGAGTCAAATATAGGGGGAGGGAGAGGGTGAAATGGATAAAATATATGGTAGCTGAAAGAAGCTGGACTTTAAGTGGCAAACACACAATAGAATATACAGATGTTAAATTATAATGTACACCTAAAAATTATATAATTGTATTAATCAATATTATCCCAATAAACTCAATTTAAAATAATAATAATAAAATAGTATTGCTAAAATATCATTATCAGTGGAACAATTAGCTTATAAAACCTGTGGTATAAATATCTGCTAATAAATATTGAGGAATAGTATAAGTGGAATGATTAGCTTATTGTTACTTATTCTATTTTCAGCCCATTTTTAGCTATGCTATTGCCTGATTTATTTTCTGTCTTGCAGGTGAACTGATTTTCTAGCTCCAAGGTAACAGGTGTCCCATAAATGTTAAAAAAGAGAAAAAGCTTTTTGAAAGTATTTGAAACATTAAGATTAAATCTTTGATGTGAAGGATTATCCACCATTTAAAGAGGGCCAAAAGTCATCAATAATGATTACAGGACCTTTCGAGGGCAATGTAGTTTACAAACATTTGTCAAATATTCTTTAAAAAAATACTTTCCTTAATATTTGAGAATTAAAAGAATCTAAATGTTTACTGATGATCTGAGAGGGAACTGAGGCAGTGATACTAGTGCCAAGGAGCAGCTGCAAATACAGATTAACATTAGCAGAGAAGTTTGACTGCATAGAGACCATAATAAACCAATTGCTTGCAGACATATCAAAACCATATCAGTGAGTGGCCAGTAACAATTAAGTTGTAGTGGCAAATGAGTTGATATACTTCAAATGTACAGCTATATCTGGTGGAAGGGTTTAAGTCTTGGTCCGTGCTTGGCCTGCCCATTATTTTATTTATCACTTCTGTCTGCATCTCTTTCTCACACTGCGTACTTGTATCAGTCAGTTTTGGAAAACCTGCAAACTAGCTCTAACCAAAATGAGTAAAAAAACAAATGTCACTTGGTGTGGGCCTTTTAGAGTTCCTCTTTCTTGGACTCTTTGAGCTTCCTGGGATTGTATGTCAATTTCCTTCACCAGGTTAGGGAAGTTCATTATTTCTTCCAATAGCTTTTCCACTACTTGTTCTCCCTCTCCTCTTTCAGGTACCCCTATTACACTTTATTTTTCCCCAAAGACTCCTTAAATTATTATTATATTCTTGGCTGTTTTTTTTGTTGTTGTTGTTGTTTTTGCCATTCTAATTGGATGACCTTGGCTTCTCCATTCTTTATATTGATGGTTCGAGCTTCTTCTTCATCCACTCTGTTAATTCTCTCTAATATGCTCTTCATCTCAGATAATGTAGTCTTCATTTCTGATGAAGTCCCTTTCATAATTTCGATTTCCATGTTTATGTTTTTTATCTCTTTATTAAAGTTCTCACTGAGTTCATCTACTCTTCCTCTAAGCTCATGGAACATCTTTATAACCAGTGTTTTGAACTCTGTATCTGTTAGTTTGCTTGACTCCATTATTCCTGGGCTCTGTTCTGTTCTCTCATATTGTTTCTGCTTCTTTGTCTCCCCATTTTGGCTGCCTTTCTATTTCTGTTTCTGTGTATTAAGCAAAGCTCCTAAGACTCCCAGTCTCATTAGTGTGGCTTTGTGTAGTAGGTGTCCAGAGGCTCAGTCCTGAGAGGGTTTCAGCTGCAGGTCAACTTTAGTCCCAGGTGATGTCCCTCCAGGGCCACCTGTTAAGATTCATCAGGCAATCTATAGATGCTGTGCTTATAGTTGCCTCAAAAAGCCACGCCAGAAACCAAGGACAGCTATCACCAGCGTGGGTCTTGAAGCGAGCTCTGTAAGTTGCACAGGACTCTCCAAGGACACAACTAGATGTGGCTTGGGTAGGGTCCTAAGCTGGGGGAGGCAGAGTTTCAGGGAATCCTCTGGGCAGAGTGACCTCTGTAATCCAGTTCGATGTCATCTCAGCTATGGCAGCGCTGCATCTGCACAGTGGGATGGCGGAGGGCTCCACAGAGGACCCATGAATACTTCCAGCTTTTCTGCCTGGGAGAGATCCTCACCTCTAGCCCTTACTCTGACAACTCAAGTGTTCCACTTGTAAGTTCCTGTTGCCCCCTGAGCAGCTGACCTGGTGCTGGTGCTCAGAGTGAGTGAGTGAGCACCACAAAAGTCCGAGCATGGACATGGCCCCTTTAAGAGGCTTCTGCAGCTGCCAGTTGCTGCTGCCATAGCCTCTGTCCCACTCAGCTGCTCGAGTCATGCAGCCTCATATCTTTGCCCTGTCCTACCTGTTCCCATTGCAGAGTGATTTCTTATTTCTCTCCCAGGTTGTAGGGCTTATTCATCTAGACCCCAAGCGACTCTGCTTGCCGTTTGCCCCATGTTTACATCACAACTTTGATGTGGTCATAAGAGCAGATGAGCAAAGCCTCTATCATCTATACTATAAAGGTTAAATACAAATAGAGAATCTTAAAAGCAGCAAGAGAAAAGCAGTTAGTTACCTACAAGGGAGCACCCATAATGCTGGCAGTTGATTTCTCAAAAGAAACTTTGCAGGACAGAAGAGCTTGGCACAAAATATTCAAAGTGATGAAAACTCAGGATCTACAACCAAAAATACTTTATCCAGCAAAGTTATCATTTAGAGTCAAAGGATAGATAAAGAGCTTCCTAGACAAAAATAAGCTAAAAGAGTTTACCAGCACCGAGTCATTATTACAGAAAATGTTGGAGGGACTCCTTTAAGAAGGAAAAAAAAACATGTATCAAAATAATTAATAGAAAATGATAATAACTACATATCTACCAGCAACTATTTCAAATGAAAAAGAATTAAGTGCTCCAACCAAAGGATAAGGTAGCTGAATGGATAAGAAAAATAAGATTTCTACATATGCTGTGAGGCTATAAGAGACTCACTTCAGATTAAAAGACACACACAAACTAAAGATATTGCCTTGATATACCTAGAGGGTATTGTGCTAAAATGAAGTCAGATGAAGAAAAATACCACGTGATTTCACATACATTTAGAATCTAAAGAAGAACATAAACAACAATAACAACAAAATGGAAACAAATTCATAAATACAGAGAATATTTTAAGGGCTACTAGACAGGAGGAGGTTTTTGGGGATGGTGAAAAGAATGAAGGGATTAAGAAATACAAATGGATAGTTACAAAATAGTCAATGGAGACATAAAGTATAGCATAAAGAAAAGTCAACAATGTTGTAATAAATATGTAAAAGGGAAAAGAGGTATTAAATTTAATCACTTGAGCTCTAATCACTATGCTGTACAACTGAAACTAATATATTATTGTATGCCAACTATAATTGAAAAAAAATTCATTGAATTGTACAATGTAAATACGAGCACCTAATTGTCTATTATTTTTCAATAAAGCTGGGGGGTGGGGAAAGAAACGTCACTGGAGAGCTTCTTTGAAAGGGGGGAAAGATCCAAAGATGAGACAGCAGAAGACTCTAAGACTGCTAACAAAAAGAAAGTTGCATTTAAAAGAAAATACCAAGAGTCTACTTAAATTACAGGTTCATTGCAACAGGTGGTTCACATTCTCCAAGCCTGCTTTGTATAATATGTGACAATGGGCTATCAAACAGAGCCCTGAAACCTTCAAAACTTCTTCACCACATGGAGACCACTCTGCATTAAAATCAAGCCTTTGGAGTTTTTCAAAAGAAAAAAAATGTGAACTTAAAGAACCGAAGCAATTATTGAAGACTACCACTTCATCGAATGCGTCTGTACTGAGAGCATCATTCTTAATGGCTAACTGCATTGCTAAGGTTAGGAAGCCCTTTATACTGGTGAAGAGTTGATCCTGCCTGCTGCTAAGGACATTTGTCATGAACTTTTAGGAGAGACTACAGTTCAAAAGGTGGCACATGTTCCTCTTTCAGCTAGCACCATAACTAGATGAATTGATGAAATAACAGAGGATATTGAAGCACAATTGTTAGGATTAATGGGTCACTGTGGTACACAATCCAGTTTGATGAATCTACCGATGTTGACAACAAGGCAACATTACTTGTTTTTGTGCAATATGTTTTTCAGGAAGATGTGGGTGAGGCTATGTTATGTGCTCTTTTGTTGTCAACCAACAACACAGCTGCAGAACTATTTAAGTCTTTGAATGATTACATATCAGGAAAAACAAATTGGTAATTTTGTTTCTGTATGTGCAAGGATTGAGTGGATGCCATGACTGGAGGACTTTTTGGTTTCACTACTCGGATCAAAGCGGTCACTTCTGAATGTAAGTCTACACAGTGTCATCCATAGAGAAATGTTGGCTAGCTGAAAAATGTCACCTGAACTTAACAACGTTTTGCAGGTTGTGATTAAAATGATCAACCACATTAAAGTATATGCTCTTAACTCATGTCTGTTCATGCAGCTCTGTGAGGAGATGGGCACAGAGCACGCCGTCTTCTCTTATACAAAGAAGTGAGATGGCTTTCTAAAGGTAGGTCACTGGCCAGAATTTTTGAGTTATGAGACCCACTCTAGAGATTTCTTTTAGAAAAACAGTCACCACTAGCAGTACATTTCAGTGACACAGAACGGGACACAAAACTTTCTTATTTGTGTGATGATTTAACCTGCTTAATCAACTCAATCTGTGATTTCAGGGGAGAATGACAAGTGTGTTCAAGTTGATAGATAAAGTGTATTTATCTACCATAACTTTTTTATCCAATCTTCTATTGATGGACACTTAGGTTGCTTCCATATCTTGGTTATTGTGATAGCATTGCCATGAACATGGCACTGCATAGATCGTTACAAATTTGTGTTTTGATTTTCTTTGAATAAATATCCAAAAATGCAACTGCTAAGTCAAAAGGAAGTTTTATTTTTAATTTTTTTTGAGGAAACTCCAAACTGTTTTTTATAGTGGCTGCACTAATTTGCAATCCTCCCAACAGTGCATGAGGGTTCCATTTCTCCACATCCTTGCCAATGCTTGTTGTTTTTGATTTATTGATGATAGCTAATCTGATAGGTGTGAGGTGATATCTCATTGAGATTTTAATTTGCATTTCTCTGATCATTAATGACCTTGAGCATCTTTTCATATGTCTGTTGACCATCTGCATATCCTCTTTGGAGAAATACCTATTCAGGTCTTCTGCTCATTTTTTAATTGGATTATTTATTTTTTTGTTGTTGAACTGTATGAGTTCTTTATAAATTTTGGATATTAACCCCTTGTCAGATTTATCATAAGCAAATATCTTCTCCCATTCAATAGGCTATCTTTTTGTTTTGTGGACAGTTTCTTTTGCTGTGCAAAAACTTTTAGTTTAATGTAATCCCATTTGTTTATTTTTTCCTTTTGCTTCCCTTATCTGAAGAGATACATCAGAAAAAGTATTACTAAGAACAGTGTCAGAGAGTTTGTTGTCTATGTTTTCTTCTAGGAGTTTATGGTTTGGGGTCTTATATTTAAGTCTCTAATCTATTTTGAGTTTATTCTGTATATGATATAAGAAGTGGTCCAAAATTATTTTTTTGCATGTATCTGTCCAGTTTTCCTGACACAGTTTGTGGAAAAGACTGTCTTTACCCCATTGTATATTCTTGCCTCCTTTGTCATAG
The DNA here is from genome assembly GCA_028627145.1 of Eidolon dupreanum. Taxonomy (NCBI): domain Eukaryota; kingdom Metazoa; phylum Chordata; class Mammalia; order Chiroptera; family Pteropodidae; genus Eidolon; species Eidolon dupreanum. Next base: position 33,736,720 of record CM053513.1, read on the forward strand.
ATTAAATGACTACATAGATGTGGATTTATTTCTGGGCTCTCTATTCTGTTCCATTGATCTATGTGTCAGTTTTATGTCAATGCCATGCTGTTCCATTACTGTAGTCTTGTAGTATAGTTTGATATCAGGTAGCTTGATAACTCCAACTTTGTACTTTCTCAAGATTGTTGTAGCTATTTGAGATCATTTAGGGTTCCATATAAATTTTAGGATTATTTGTTCTAGTTCTTTGAAAAATTCCGTTGGTATTTTAATAGGGGTTGCATTAAATGTATAGGTTGCTTTGAGTAGTATGGCCATTTTAACAATGCCAATTGTTCTTACCTATAAGCATAATATATGCTTCCATTTGTTTGTATCTTCTTCAATTTCTTTTTTTCAAAGACATATAATTTTCTGAGAACAAACGTTTTATCTCTTTGGCTAATTTTATTCCTAGGCTTTGTGTTGTTTTTGATGCAATTGTAAGTGGGATTGTTTTCTTAATTTCTCTTTCTGATATTTTATCATTGGCATATAAAAATGCAAACAACTTATGAATATTAATTTTATATCCTGCTACTTTACTGAATTTATTTATCAGTTTTAACAGTTTTTTTGGTGGAATCTTTAGGGTACTCTATATATAGTATTCTGTTATCTTAAAATAAAGACAGTTTTACTTCTTCCTTTCCAATTTGGATGTCTTTTATTTCTCTTTTTTGTCTGATTGCTGTGACTAGGATCTAATATTATGCTGAATAGAAGTGGTGAAAGTGATCACCACTGATCATAAGTAAAAAGTTTTAGCCTTTCCTCATTGAGTATAATGTTAAGGTTTATCATATGCGGTCTTTATTATGTTGAGATATAGTCTCTCTATTCCCATTTTGCTGAGAGTTTTTATTATAAATAGATGTTGAATTTTGTTGAATGGTTTTTCTGAATATATTGATATGATCATGAAATTTTTTATCTTTTGATTTGTTAATGTAGTGTATCACATTAATTGATTTATGGATATTAAACCAACCTTGTATCACCAAAATAAATCCCACTTGATCATGGTGTTTGATATTTTTAATGTATTACTGAATTTGGTTTGCTAATATTTTCTTGAGGATGTTCATCAGGGATAACTTCCTATAGTTTTCTTTTTTTTTGTACTATCTTTGTCTAGTTTTGGAAACATAATTATTGTGTCTTTGTAAAAAGAGTTAGGAAAGCTTCCTTCCTCTTGAATTTCTTGGAATAGTTTGAGAAGAATATGTGTTAATTCTTCGTTGACTTTTTGATGAAATTCACCAATGAAGCCTTCCATTCCAGGACTTTTGTTTGTTGAAATTTTTTTTGATTTTTCATTTGATTTCATTGGTGGTAATCCATTGGTCAGATTTTCTGTTTCTTCTTAACTCAGTCTTGGGAGATTGTATGTTTCTAGGAATGTATCCATTTCATGCAAATTGTTCAGTTTGTCAGTGTATAATTGCTAGTAGTTTTTTCTTATAATTCTTTGTATTTCTGTGGAATCCAGAGTTACTTATCCTCTTTCATTTCTGACTTTATTTATTTGGTTCCTCTCTCTTTTTATTTTGATGAGTCTGGTTAGAGTTTATCAATTTTGTTATTCTCTCAAAGAACCAGTAGTCTACATTTTTTAAAATACCTTTCAAATCTGAAAATAAATATAAAGCAATATTAGTTCTACTATTCATAGAAATGTGTGCTTTAAGGAAGATTTCTAGACTAAATGTAATGGTGAGAAGAAATAGCTAAATTAGCATGTTAAATAAATGTGAGAATTCCTACTTAACACAGAGATAAAATTATGCATTTAGAAAGGTCAAAATTAAGATGTTCAGAGGGAATTGATTATATTTTATTAAACAAATAAAAATCTATTTATATATTTAATTTCAGTAAAAAATAAATCATTCATGGCAATAAATGAAAAGTTTAAAAAATACTTCTGATGTTGCTTTAGGAAAACTCATTAATATGGGTAAAAATACTTTCTACTCTCAAGCCCTACTTTTTATGTTCTTAAGTTTTATTTTTTCAAGTGGCTAAACTTTCATTCATTATAAATCAATTAATTTATGCTACGTGACAATAAAAATCTGTTTTAGTGTCACCTGGAATAATTTTAGCTATGGTAAGTCTTTCAAAAGTAGCACTCCTTAAAATAAAATATATATTTGTAAATATGCATATATTTAATTATTATTATCATTATCTTAATTCAAGTCCATCATACAAGAAAAAAAGGCCAACACAATTAAAAACTGTAGAAATATAACTTAAATACTTTTAGGTATTTTAGCACCTGGGAATGTGCTTGAGTTTAACAGGAAAAAAAAAAATCTCTATTAAGGCAAAGAATATTACTAACGATTAAACAAATATGTAAAGACAGAAGATAAAATTGAACTGAAAGACTGATAAAGAAAAAATATTTTTATCTGAATATCTTGTAATTAGTTCTGCAAATGTATACTGCCATTTACAAAGAATGGGGCATTAATGTTATTATATGTTTAGGAGGAAATGAGGAAAAACCAAAGGTAGTTGGGCAAAAACCTCAGAAGAGGCATTGTGTGTAGATGAAAATAGGTTTGTGTAAAGTAGATGATTGCTGCAAGAAATCTTTTTGAAAAATAATGAAACAATAATAACAAACATAAGTAATGAAACAAACCCTTATCTAGTTCGTCTTTTTAGAATTTCCAAAGACTTTAGCAATTGAGATGACAGTCATAGGCCATACTTTACCAGTATATGCATAGAAGTTTAACATTTATAAAAAAGTGTATGTATAAGTACACACACACAGTTTTCATAACACTGTTGATTATTATCCTGATTTTAATGATGGACAAACTTAGGCTCAGTGAGTTAAAATGGTTTGTCTCATGGTATATAAGAATATAAAAAGAAGCTACAGACAAGTCAGTAATCCACATAATAATTCTGACAGTTCATTTAATAATCCAAGCTGTTTCTACCACACTACCTTACCACCAAAGAATACATGTGTAGTAATTTAATATCCAAATTATAAATAACAATATCGAGGACTCAAGTTAAACAGTGTTTAGTAATTAAAAACCAATAGAATGAGGAATCATTTCCTTGACCCTTGAGGGAAACTCAGTCCAGAGATGGATTATTAATACATGTACTACTGTATGGAAGTTGGATATTATCTGTGATGGATAAAACCTAAGATTTCTTACCTACTGGTGTCAATATGTGCTTCTAAGCAATAGAATATAGGAAAAGTGATAGGATATTATATCCAGGATTATATTACATTATATAAATCTTCATTTCAGCATTTGGCGCATGAAATTCTCCTGTTGGCTTGATGAAGTAAATGTCTATTTGAGAAAGTCCACAGGGCATGGAACTATAGGCCATGTGTAGGACCTGAGAGCAGCCTCCATTCCATAGCCAGCAAAACACTAGGGTCTCAGTCACATGGCCACAAGAAAATGACTTCTGCCAACAATGGGAATGAGTTTGAAGTAGGTGTTCTCCCAGTCCAGCTTCCAGATGGGAACACAACCTGTTTAACACTTTAGTTATAACATTGTGAGGCCCTTAGAATAGGGTGCAGCTAAGCCTTGCAAGACTATGACATACAAAATCTATATAATAATAAGTGTGTGTTGTTTTAAGCCACCAAATTTAAGTAAATTAGTAACATAACAGTAGAAAACTGATACCAATTTTGGTACCAGAAGTAGAGTGCTTCTTTAACAAATGCCTAAAAATGTGGGGGTGGTTTTGGAACTTGCTAGTGAGAGTAGGCTTGAAGGCATTTGAAGAGCACCTTGAAGAGACTGTTACTAGAAGTCTGAACCTTAAGTAAAGTAAGTCTTCACTTAACTTTGTTAATAAGTTCTGCAACCTTAAGCAAACAATGTATAAGGAAGCCAATTTTACCATAGGCTAATTGATATAAACAAGAGTTAAGTTCCTACAGCATCTTAACAATATTATAACAAAAAGATGTTGAACAGAGTGATGTTATTTGAGGACCTGCTGTAGTCTACTAGTAAGGGCTCAAGAGGAACTTGTTATTGGAAACTGTTAGTAGATTCTTTTTTTGTCATGGCAGAGAACTTAGAGAAAGTGTCTCCTGATGTGCAGAGCAGAACTGATAAGTGATGAAGTTGGTTATATAGCAAAAGAGATTTCCAAGCAAAGTGTTGAAGGTGCTGTCTGGTTTCCTTCATGCTGTTTATATTAAAGCAAGAGATTCACAAAAATAAATTGAGGAAAAAAATTTTTTTTAAGATATCAGGACTATAGGAAATGAGAATGTACTGAAGGATTTTAAGTTAGGAATAATGTGATCAGATTTGTATTTTTAAAAGATGACATTGGGAATGTCATGATCAAAAAATAAGACATGGTATGGCTAAGGATACTGGTTAATTCTTACTCATAATTAAAAATTAATGATAATCACTTATTCAGAAAGCTTTTCTTAAATAATAAAAGTTTGATGTTCCTTTTCTGGACTGCTGATGATGTCTGCAAAACTCTATAACTCTCTTGATAGTGTGGTGTAATTATTAAATAATTTGTCTAGATAATATATACTATTTTTGAGCAGTTTTATTAGTTTCATATTGTTTATGTAACAATTTACCACAAATTTAGTGGCTTAAAATAGCACAAATTTATTATATTACATTTATGGATCCAAAGTCTGAAATTAATCTTATGGGCTAATATCAAGGTTTTGGCAGACCTGAATCCCTTCTCTAGTTTCTAGGAGAGAATCTGTTTTCTTGACTTTTCCATCTGCTTGAAATCTCCTGGGTTTCTCAGCTTATAATTTCTTCCCTCATCTTCAAAGCACATCACTCCACCTTCTGTTTCTTGTCTCTCTGACTATATCTCTCCTGCCTCCCTCTTTTCCTTGTAAGGTCTCTTGTGATTACATTGGGCCCACATGAATAATCTAAAATAATCTCTCGATCTCAATGTCCTTATTTTAATCACATCGACAAAGTTTCTTTTGCCATTTAAAGTATCTTATTCATAAATTGTGGGTATTAGGTTGTGAACATCTCTGTGGCATGGGCAGGGATGGTATTATTCTACCATATGCAGGGATTAAGGTTTTCTTCTCTGTATCCTCTACCTAGGATTGTCTTTAAGGCATGGCATCATATTGCCTAAATAATTAAAGATGCTGATAAAATAAATGTATACCAACTTCTGGCCTCTTTTTTTAATGAGTCACCTTATCAGATGTTTCTTGCCATGACATATGCTCCCTAACAACCCTAGATCTTCTGGTGGCCCCAGATGTCTTCACTGTTCTACAACATGGGAATCTCTGAGGAAAATGTTGCTCTTGATGCAATGACACTACCATCCTGTTTGTCCCTGTGACAGAGTGATATGAGAAAAGTCACAGCCCCATCTCTTCATACTTCACATCATCATTTTACATGTGTATGAATGCAGCATATTTAATAAAGTGCTGATGCTTCCTGTCAGCTCATTGAAATGTATTGGGGAGGATTCTGATACTTTTCTTTGTCTCCAAAAGTTAGCTCTTCTTCAGATCTCTGTGTCATCATTCATACCTTTAGAGAGGTTCCACTCTTTGGCACAGTATTCTTTACCATGAGAAATGTTTTTTTTCTTAAGATTTATTCATCTGTTTATATTTCCTCACATCTTACTTTGTCATCAATGTACTATTCCATATTTCTATCTGCTTCATGTATTCCTCAATTCATTTGATTAACCTAAATCATCACATGAAGGATTTTTGAAATCCTTGTATAAATCACAAACCTCCACAATTTTCATTGAATCCTCAAAATATATTTAAATATATACATTTGTGATGATACAGTCAATTAATCATGGCAGAGGTATTTTCAGGGGCTTCTCACTTCCTCTTGTGACATTATATGTGAAACTTATCAGAGAAGAATGACAGAACTGAAGTTTGCCAAGAGACAATTTTAAGCACCAGTTGATTAAGCACCCTGCAGAAACAGTGATCATATCCTTCCAAGGTCATGCCAACTACAATGATATGTTGTAAATAAACTAGTACCTTTAGGTAATTGCTAGATAAAACTCATCGTTTTATCTAGCAGTCACCAGAAATAGTATGTTTGTTGTTCTAGATATTTTAGAATATGCCCTCAGATTGATAAATTTTACCAGGAAAAACAAAGTTGTTTTTATTTCTTCTTTAATTGCAGGAATTGAATACCACTAATTATCAAATCTATATACATAGTCATTAGTATGCCATTAGGCAATTTTGGACATAGGATACATCATTCATTTTAGAATATATATCTAGTCTGTTTTTTTTAGTAAAAATCTTGCAATTGAGATTGAATTGTTAGTGCCCAAATGGGATAGGTATATGGACTACAAGATAAGTAGTTCTTTAATGTAATTTGTTAATTTATAAAATTTAGAAAGAGGGTATCCTTTAGATTGTTTTCTGAAATATCATGAATGCTGCGATAGTATTCAATAATACTTTCTCTGGGTGGCAATAAAAATAAAAATGTTAGATGACATTTACTGACTGGTCAACTGTAATAGATATTGTTTTATACATATTAATATAGCACATAATTAACACAATTATTTAGTTATTTTCTCCCCATTTTAAAATAAGAAAACCAGAGAAAGTCTAGAGAAATTAAGCAACTTCTTCCCAGTGTTACACAATGAGCGAGTGATAGAACTAAAATTTGTTCCTGAATCATAAGTCTCCAGAATTTTATCTGGACAACCATAGAAAGAGAAGAGTTTTTATTGCTTTCTTGGATTGGCTCCTCACCTCCCCATTTTTTTTTTTTTTTTTGAGTTACTGGTGAATTCCAGAAATATGAAATGGAAGAAAGAGGAGAACTAAGAAGTTATATATTTCCTTTTCTTCTTTTATATATATATTTATTTATTTATCTGCTGTTTATATTTTAATGAAACAAATTTGTGCTCTATTATGTGCTGAGCATAGGGTTCATTAGAAATTTAAGGAGAAGGAATGAGAACTTGAAGAAAAAGAAAGATTTGATGAAGGAATGGAATAATGGAATCTAAGATGAACAATGATGACATAGCTAAGAAAACTATTTCTCCAGACAGAAGACAAGAAAGTAAGCATCAGCATTAGCATGTAAGTCTACATGGCAGAAATAAGGTAATATATACACATTAGCTTAGCTCCTTTTGAGTGGAGAAAGAGTCATTATCGAGAGTGAGCAAAGAGGATTTTGAGATTTATGAGATTGAACAAAAAGCTAAACTGCTAAAAATATTTCATATATCAACTAAAAAAGACCTAGGAAAATAAATAGGCAATATTAAAAATTAGTGATTTACAAATATGCAGAATCGTGGCTGCTCTTGTATATTTGTATATGTGTGCATCTGTGTGTGTGTGTGCATGCGCGCACGTGTGCACACATGTATGGGAGAGAGAGAAGAGAGAAATAGAAAAAAAAATCTGGTTGTAGAGGTGAAGAAAACACCTAACCTGGATTCATTAAGGTTTAGAAATTTGCAATGTGTGGCTTTGGTTGTTAACAAAGTTAAAAAATGACCTAGAAAGTTTATTAAGGGAACCATGCAGCCCATGCTGGGTAAAAAAGAAGAAAAAGCAGTATTTATTTTGTAGGAATATAGAGGGTCTAGAATTTTGGTTATAAAAAACAGTAGCTATAGTGAGAATAAGGCTGCTCATGTGCTAGAATGATAACAGTTTAGGCAAGAGGGTATTATGTTATATTAATCTATTAGACATGAATTTTTTCTGTTATTATGATGTACTAAATGTACCCATGAAGTTTGGTTGTCACAGAATGATTGATTGAACTAAAGAGTGGGGCTTTAAAAAATGTCAAAGAATTCTGAGGCATAGTGTGTTTCAATTTTCACACATTAATATAGATTATACTGAGAAGAATACTTGGATTTGAAAAATAAGAGCCATGAAACAAGGATCAAATTTTCATGGAAAATGATAGAATAAACTTGTCACTCAGAAATGCTTAAATGATTATTCAGGACACATAGACTCAAAAGAAGAAATTTATGCTTGACTGCTAAAGAAAAATGATGTGTAAGTAACAATATCACTATTTAACATAATATATATTATTTATTTATCTTGCTAACTATCTACCTCACCAAGGAGCATATAAGATCCATGAGAGCAGAGAATTTTACATAATTGGTCATTAATCTTTTTCCTCATTCTTAAAATTTGCTTGACATATACACAGTGCTCAATAAATATTTGCTGAATGAAAGCTGAAAGAATAAATGAAAAAATAATGAATAATATGGTAATTGGAAAACAAAAATGTGTACTTTGCCTTCTGTTCCTATGATATGAGTGTGAGAAAAAAGAGCAGATGTGAGAAATGTGCTATTTTGAGGGGAAATTCAGTTTTCAGTTAAGGCAAGGAGGCAAAAGAAAATGTTAACAAATTATAGTAGAAAGTGACTGAGTCCAAGATGAAAATATGGAAAGTAATAGGAGAAAATAGTTAATGGCCAAATAGAAGCTAATTTGGCAGAGATAAGTCAAAAATGGTGTTCACATTATAGAATGAGTAATATTAGCTAAATTATTGTAATCATATGTTAATTAGGGTCACAGTAAGAAACAGAACATTCAAAGGATTGGATGAAGAGAAGTTAATAACGGAGCTATTTACAGGGACATAGGCAAAGTAAAGAAATCCAACGAGGCACGGTAAAATATCCAGAAACTAGTACCACAGAAATTCATTATGGCCCTCCTAAAAGGTAAGGAAAGATAGTGGTGCTACTAAACCTGCCAGGAGCTCTAACTGAGACAGGTATCAATAAGGAACTGTCGTCTTAGAAAATTTCAACCACTGTCAAAACTGCAAACTTTCAAAGAGGTGATGAGGGGTGGGAAGTAAACACACTGACCCTCCTCTACTTCCTTTTGCCATTTGGACTCAAATATTGATACAGTCAAACCAAGAACAAAAGGAAGTAGAGAATGATTTTGGAGATGCACAACCATTTATCACGAGTTTAAACAGCAACGGAGGAAAAGGACTACGTGTACGAACGTTTATGAATGTATGTACATATAAGCATCAGACTCGTTTGGTTTGTTTGTTTGTTTTGGTAACTCTTCCCTCCCCCGCGTTTTGATTTTTCAACTACAGTTGACATTTAGCTTTATTTTATATTAGTTTCATGTGTACAGCATAGTGGTTAGATATTTATGTAATTTACAAAGTCATTCCCTTGAATGAACTAGTATCCACCTGGCACGAAGACTTGTTTGGTTTGTTATGACCATGCATCATGCAAGTGGCGGTATCAAGCAGCAGCTAAAATTATAGGTGTAGAGTTTGGCTGTCCTATACAATAGCCACTAGTTTTAAATAACTATTAGGCATGATAATAAATATGTTGTTAGTTCAAATTGAGTTGTGCTATAAGTATAAATAACATCCCAGCTTTTGAACAGCAAATATGATAAATTATATAAAATACTTTATTTTATATTGATTTTGTTGGATTTATTTATCTAATTACTAAACTTAATTCCATCTGTTAATTTTATATTTTTTAAAGTGACCAGTAAAAAAATTAAAGTTACACTTGTGCCTTTCATTTGTGCTTCAATGTATTTCTGTTAAACAGTGCTCTTTTAGAGCTGCTAAGAAAAGAGGCCACCACAGGGAATATAAATTAAATGTGTCTTGGAATTCCTAAGCGTCTCTTGGAAGAAGTGGAGATAATTTTCTTCCAGTAGTACAAACTTTTAATTTCATAATCTTATACAAGTTCTGTACATCTCTATGCCCAGTAAGATATATTGATCAAAGTGATGACTCACAAAAGAATGGTGGTATATTTTAAATTGATGCTTTACAATTTCTATAGAGATTTTTCTCAGTTTTATTTAGATGTTCTCAGCTTTTACCTTAGGTCTTAAATAATTTGGCTTCTACAGTTTAATTTAGTGTTAGCTAAACTGGGAATCTTGTAATGTTTTCAAGGCATAATCTAATATTCTTTTCTTTTTTAAATCTTTATTCATTTGTACAAACACATGGATATGCAACAGCAAGAATGAACTCTAACGTGAACGCTGGACTTTGAGTGGTAATGTTTGTAAATGTAGGTTTTCCACTTTTAACAAATGCTCCACTCTGGTGGAGGATGTTTATGATGTTGATAATAGGGGAGCCTGTATGCGTGTGGGGGCAGAGGCTAAATGGAAAATCTCTGTACCTTTCCCTCCATTTTGCTGTGAACCTTAAACTGCTCTAAAAGATAAAGTTTATTAAAAAAAAAAAAAAAAGTAATCCAATTAGGCAGGCATTACATATTAGTGAAATCTGGTCCATACACTTTTTATATTTTTGTGGGTTGCAGGGTGGGGAGGGAGTGAAGGAATCAGTGAGTCTGTATTCCTCATTCTGTAGCCACATCTTGGCCACTTTCCTTTGCATTTTATGTACAACTTCTGCTGGCTACTCAATATTCTTCTTAGATCTAGCTGCCATCACATTTTAGTCTATGGATCTTTATTCTTCCTATGAACTTTTATTGCATAATCTGTCTCTCACATGGTTAATACACGTGCATGTGTGTGTGTGTGTTGTAATTTGTTTTTATTCTCGTCCTCTCACTCCTTCCCTTTAGTAAATAAGCAGCTTGTTCTTTATATTTATGGGTCTGTTTCTTTTTATTTTTGTTTATTCACTTTTTTTTTTTAGATTTCATATATGAGTGAGATATTTGTATTTCTCTGACTTATTTCACTTAGTGTTACACCCTCAAGGCCTATCTATGTTGTTGCGAATTGCCAGATTTCTTTTTTTTTTCCTGACTGAATAATATCCCATTGTGTGTGTGCGCGCACACGTGCATGCGTGTGTGTGTGTGTGTGTGTGCCACATCTTTTTTATCCATTCATTTGTGAATCGACTTCTAGGTTGTTTCCATATCTTGGCTATTACTAGTAATGCTGCAATGAACATAGGGGTGCATATATCTTTTCAAATTAGTGTTTTTGCTTTCTTTGAATAAATACCCAGACGTGCAAATGCTGGATTGTATGCTAGCTCTGTTTTTAATTTTTTGAGGAAACTTCATATTGTTTTCCATAGTTGCTGCATTAATTTACAATCCCACCAATAGTATATGAGGGTTTCATTTTCTCCAAATCCTCACCAGCATTTGTCACTGGTTTATTTATTGATGATAACCATTCTGACAGGTGTGAGGTAATATTTTATTATAGCTTTTAATTTGAATTTCCCTGATTATTAGAGAGGTTGGGCATTTTTTCATATGTCTGTTGGCCATCTGTGTGTCCTTTTGGGAGAAACGTCTATTCAGGCCCTCTTTTCTATAGTACTTATTCTATAGTACTTATTTAGCACCTTGATTTTTTATTGAATATAACAGAGCTCAAATTAAATCAAATTAAAAGTTGATTTTAATTTGTTTCAGATCTATTGAAATAATTTTAAGGTTTTTGTAAAGAAGTCTTAAATATTTTTAAAACCTTGAAAAAAAAGAATTTCAATATGCTTACTGCTCTGCTATCCACTGTAATCTTCCTTAATTTTCTATTACAAGAGTTTCTGGAAACCATGTGTAAGGTGTGACAAGTATTGCAAAATTGAACAGGATTCTTGGAGTTTTCTGCATGCTATTCAGTCCCATCATAATAAAATCTAAATCCCAGATCCCAATACTTTGTGGCTATTAACATTCTGTTGAACTTGGTAAAATAACTAAGCTATCTAAATTCTTGTGCCTTGGTGAATTGCATTGAAATAATGATATGCTTTCCAAGAAAAAAGATACCTGCTTCCTATTCCATGTGAAGTGCTGCACTATTTAGTATTAGATGCTACAAAAAGGTTTTGTAGATGTTGTTCTCAGAATTCATAGCCTCCAATGTACGAGCTAGAGAAAAGTGAGAAATGCATATTTTACGGTCTTTTAGTTTTGGTAGCTCAATCTGCAATGCAATGCTTCTTGTATAGTGGCTGCTCGATATTTACATAATTTAATTTGATTAGGAAACATATAATTCGGAGAGAGATATCTTCATGAGTTAGAGGGAATAAGCTGCTGGGGATTTCCATAGGTCGGCTTTAGGAGAAGCCAATGACAGATAGGTGACCTATTTCAAGTGGTACAATAAAAAGGACTTCTATAAAGTAAACCCTGGAGTTGATAAAACTTGGAAGGATTACAACAGATGCTAACTAAAGCAAAACTTGGGCCAGCCTTATTAACAAGAGGAAGTCCCATCATCTAATTTTAACAGTTAATACATAGATAATCTCATATTACCTTTTCGTAGGATATATTATAATCAATATTCAATCTAAGAGGTTAGGTTATATGAATGGTACATGTAGTTTATTTAATCAATGATTCCTGAGTTGTATGCCATTGATGATTTCTTAATTTAATAGGAAATGATAATAACAATTGCTTAAAATGGAATATTTTTTAGAAACTTACTATAAATCAGGCAATTCTAAGTAGTTTACTTACATGAATTAATTTAATCATTAAAATAACTTTCATGTAAATTTAAGATAATAATTTTTTATATATATAGATGAGAAACCAGGGCTTCAACAGTTTAAGTAATTCCCCAAAGAAGATCCAGGAGAGGTTATGAACTAATTTCAGATTCACACCCATTTTGAGAGATTAACAAATAAGGTAAAACGAAGCCTCGATAGGTGATCTTATTTATCTCTGAGTGCATAGGCTGCATAGCGACAACTTGTTGAACCTGCTTGAAAAAGGAAATGTGGCAAGTATACGTGCAGACGCCCTTACCCAGTATCAAGAAGGAACTCTGTTTCAGAGGGCCTTGTGTTTAATGTTTTCTTAAAAGATTCAGCCCTTGGCAATGACTTCTTAAAAGGTGTGATCTGATAGAACCTTGAACTTATGATCAAATATGAGCTTCTGTGGTTCTCCATATGCTCATCAAGAGAAATCTAGTAACTGTCTTATAAAAGAATGAGGGCCTTTAGGAATTATGTGATTAATAATAGATGAAACTTTACTCATTTGCACAAATCCCATCATTCTAAATTCAAAATTCTAATTCTAAATTCCGAAAATTTAGAGATCATAGATCGTTTTTCATATTTACCCACCCACATTACTCAATTTATCTGAACTTAGCTAGGGTACCATTTAATAAGTGCTTACCATCTTTTTGATACTGCACACTTTACATATATCATTTTGCTTAATCATCAAAACAATTCTGAGTGGTAAGTAATGTTGTCTTCATTTTTCTTATGAAAAAACAGAGGGTCAGAGAAACTAAGGAAAGTGTCCCAAACCACATAACATCCTCTTGACAGAGTCAGGACTGAAGTGTCTTTGATTACAAAGCCAATGTATTTAACCCTTATGTTACATAAGCACAAGCTCACAGTTTAGTTTCAAAGACAGAAAGTCTTGGAAAAGAAGAGAGTTATTTTTTTAGTAAGATCAAAACATTAAAAATTTACAATTTATTAAACTGAATTATTAACATATAATTATTGCTTGAGGAAACTTACAAATGCAAATTGGAAGGGAAAAAACCTTTTTTAAAAATTGCAATTAATAAAATGGAATGAGCATGTATCATTGTATAACAATTTTTTTTCTTTAATGCTTAAAAAAACTTTAAAAAAATAATTAAAAAATTTTACATTTTCTAGCGCTGGCCATTTAATAATGCATGATTATTTCACTTGATTCACTTATTTATTGCTTTCTGATTAACCATTGTATCAGATTCATTTGGTCTATATCCTTGAATCACATTTCCACACATGATCATGACTCCTCAAGAGCAGCCCTCAGCTGTACAAGAGCTGCCCTCAGCTGTTGTATCCCACTTTGCACATGAGCCCAGTAGATTAGGAATGCCTGAGAAATAACATGCCTTAGCTGAAGCCCACCCCATAGTCAATAACAGAAGGATGAGAATGAGAGAATAAATACTTTAGCTCTCTCACCCTTGACCATGCTACTTCTGAGACATGTGTTTCACACTATTTCCCAGAGCTTCCTCATGAAGTTGAGCTATGGCCAGTGACTGCAAGTTTATTGAACAGCATACCTTTTATTGTATGCCTTCCCTTTTCTGCATCACATCCCCATGAATCTGAGAGCACTCCCTGATAAATGACAAGTACTCAATTCCTGTCCATGAATTTACTTCTGAGAGTAAACACAACTAAGGCTTTTCTTATGAGCAAAACACAGTACTGGTAGTATATTCCTATGAGATAAACACAGTTCTTGCCCACACACACAAAAAAACAAAGTCAACATTATTTCTAATTACTTTTATCTTCGTGTGTGTGTGTGTGTGTGTGTGTGTGTGTGTGTGTGTGTGTATTATGCTGAAACCATATTGGTTAAAAGCAATGTGTGAATAGTCAGCATATGGCACACATACATCATGATATTACCTTGGTAATGCACAGCAATTTTAACTTCGTGAAAAACTAGATATACAATTTGATCTCTAAGAACTGGATCTAAAATTAGGGCAATTTACATAGTGTGTGATAAAGAATGTTAAAGAGAAAACCACAGGTCTCACACAGAGTCACTTGTACTAAAGTCCATGATAACAAACCTAGATTTGATACCTGATCTAAGTCTTGTTTCAGCTAGTCTGGAATTTTCTGGTCAACACCAATGAGGTAATCTGTCACATAGGCCTTCTCTCTGTCTCCCAGAGAAAGAAGAGGCCATCTGCATGATAAAAACCCTTCCATTTCCTTCCCCTAAAAATATGTCTTGTTCTAAAAATAATATTTTCTTTTCTCTTGCTCATATCTTACTTGCTCCACCCTTTTTTCTATAAAAACCATCCATTTATACAACTCCTCTAAGTGCCCTTTAGTTGCTACATGAGATACTGAGGGATTCATGAATCACTTAATAAAGCCAATCAGATCTTCAAAATTACTCAGTTGAATTTTGTTCTTTAACAAGTATTAATAAATATCATTTTGTATGCACAAACACAGAAATAATATGAAACATGCAAATTACAAAAATTGACCGAGGACTGCATAACTTCCACATTGACAGGAAAAAACGTTTAGTTTCACCTCCAGCCAAATGGCAGAACCATTTAAGCTGGAAAAAAAATACCTGCAATAGTCTCAGTCTTGTGTATCTACACTACAGTAGTGTTGCTTACATATGCAGGATTTTTCTGTGAGTGAATACCCAGGTATTTATTATTCAGTATCACCAATGTTACTGATAAAAATCATGCCTAAAATCATTAATAGTGAATCAGAAACTAGATACAACAAAACACTATAAACAAGTAAAAGACCAAGCAAATAATGTGACACGCTCCTCTGTTAATTTATAATTGTACACTCCACAAAATGCAGAGATAATGCATCAAAATTTTTAAAGGACCCTAAAGCAGAAATGTTTTTAATTTTAAAACCAACATATAAGTATCAGGTAGTTAGGTAGACATGAGCAACAGGATAATTAGGGAATAAAGATCCCATCCATTTTGTAGTTATAAATCACCCCTGCATTCTGAGAAACAAAGCAATGAAAGGCTATAAACCAATGTCTGGTTGAATCAGGCTGCAAGTGCATGTGCGATCCATCCTACATTGATGTTCTTTTTACCTCAGCCTCATTATAATATCATGCTTATGCCCAGAAGCTCGTGAATCAAACAGACTGAATTTTGGGTAACCACATGCACAGTAAATAGAGAATTATGCAACAGCCAATTGTCAATCAAAATGACCTCATATACCAATCATCTAGGATCACCCTTGTAACCTCCCATCATGTCCCAAATATAATAGAGACATCCTCACTTCCATGTTGTTACAGCCCTTTTTGCTATAAATTGCCCTTCTTTTGAAGCGTACTTTAATCATACCTTTTGTTTTTACACAGTTATAGCCCTTTTGGGCATGACCTGTTTCTTCCTTAAAACATACTTTAATAAGTCTTACTTTTTCTAAATCTTGCTGATCTATAATTCTTTAGTGCATCAACAAAAAGAACAGAGGTACCCTTTAGTGCTATGGGGACACGATGGATTTTAGATTGCCTCCATAGTAACATAAGCAGGAAAAGATGATGGGAAATCCTGGTGCTATGACTGCAAGATCTATACTATTTTTAGCACATAGAGTGTGTAGATTTGTGTGCCCTAAGAATGTCTCATTTCCAAGGAGAAAAATAAATTTTAAATAATATAAATTTGAATTATTAAGACTTCCTTAAGAATCTATTTCTATCACAAAAATATAAATATTCTTTCTTCAGGGTTAACAAAATGCTAATTTTACATTGCCTTCAATGAAGTGATATTAAAATCTATCAAAAAGAATTATTAATAGCAAATAGAAATTTTTAATAGCAAATAGAAATTTTAAAAAATCAATTTTTTTATTGTCTTTTGTATTGATTTTATAAAACACAACTCATTTAGTTGTTATCAAAATCCTCAACAAGTATTTATTATATCCTCTGGATTTATATGTTGAATGGTTTGTTCTACAGGCTCAAATGGTATAAAAATAACACATAAATGATGTGAAACATAATTAATGGGTACTTCATATTATTTTCTCAATCAAACACAGCATTTCTAATGGGCTCGATTTCAATGGCAGATTTAGTTTGTTTGAGATTTTATGTTGTTTGTGTAAAATGCTTAGGTGGTCAAAGTTCCTTACAGAGAAATATATCTTTAAAGTGTTCTGTAGCATAATTAGAAAACCGGAGACTATTATATATCACTTTTGTCTTGATATAAAATAGGCCAAGTATACCTGGATATTATAATTATTCTAAATTGATATTAAAGTGTTTATTATAAAATTATGATTATTGCCTCAGTTTTTTACTGAGAGGTTTTCACCCTCATTACCTATTCAGGTCTATTCTTTTTACTGTATTTGGTTAATAAACACTACTTTATATTTTTTTAAATACCGAGAAAATAATTTAATTAAAAATCAACTAAAATATTTCAATCAAGATGTTGAAATAAAGTTTTCCTTCTTCTTAATAATTTAACCATGTGCTGTATAGCACATGTTATTTGATTATAGTTTTGAAAGTTATAAATAATATTTAACAAAATCAACTAAATAGAAATATATTGCTTTTCCTTATGCATTTACTTCTCCCATTCTATTTCTCTTCCTTTCTCCTACCCTTCTTCCTCATATTTCTCTTTCTGATGAAATATTTAAAAATCTTTAACACAGAAAAATGCTAGAGCTTTATAGAAACACTTCATACTCACATGCTCAATTTCAGCAGTGTTTTTCAACCTGAGAAGTAAATCAGAATTTATATTTAATGAAATCATCAACAGATTATAAAATCATCTATTAGGAAAAATACAAGCATTTTTAAACCTTCTTTCTTGTTGAGTTCAGCCATAGCATCATTTCAGCTCTTCTATTTCCTCTCCTCAGAAACTGCTTGAAGTGCTTTGGGAAAGCAAACTACTTCTTACCTCTGACATTTTCCAACTACCCTGAAGCTAGGATTCAAAAGGGAAAGAGGATATTGATCTTCATTCCCTCTGGGAGCTATCTTTGGACTGCCCTGGGCCATACATCTGTACCATATAATGGCAGTTTTCACCAGATTTTAATTGAACCTAGGGACCCAGTTAAGTAGGTGACACACTCTAATCTTCTGGGCCCATTTTAACCCAGAGTGTGGGGGGTGGGGAAAGGCTGTCATCAGCAATCTGTCAAACATTCTTAAATAGCAGTGACCTGTATCAATACCATATCATGTCTATAAGATAACAAAATGGCATACATTGAGACCATTGAAACAACTGATGATTTCTCTATATTGAGCAAAAAGTATTTGTGATGGTTAGTGTCAATGTGACCAGGCTCTGATAACCTGTTATTCAAGTAAACAATAATTTAGAAACTGCTGTGCAGGTATTTTATAGATGTGGCTAACATCTAATATCAGATGATTTTACATTAAAGAGATTACCTTAATAATGTAGGTGGGCCTCATCTGATCAGTTGGAAAAACTTAAGAGCAAAAAAAAACAAAAACAAAAACAAAAATGAACAAACAAAAAAACAGGTTTCCTTGAGGAAGGAGAAATTCTGCCTCAAGTTTGCAGCTTCAGCACCTGCCTGAAAGTTTTCAACCTGTCCACTTGTCCTACAAATTTCTAACTTGCCCATTCCCACAATTACATAAGCTAATTAATTCCTTGAAATAAATCTTTTTATTTTATAAGTATAGATATATAAATATAGATATAGACATAGATATAGGTAGATATACATGTAGATATTACTGGTTCTGTTTCTCTGGAGAACTTTACTAATACACTATTATTTATACATTGTTCAGTAAAAGTGTTCTCCTTTTCTGTCAAAACTAGCTTTTTAAATTTCTCAGTATGCAAGACATCATCTGTCTTGTTTTTATGTGGAATGTGATCTTATTAAAAGATTATAGCAACAAAATAAGACTGAAATCTGTCTTCAATTATTTTTCTCATAATACTGAGATTGCATGATATGATTTTGACTCCAGTACTTAATGAATCACATAATAATATATTTTAACCTGCTTTCACTTATACTTTAACCTGCTTTCACTTATTTTTAGACTATGTACTTCTCTTTCACCCCACAGCTTTTTAATTTTGTGATGCTTTAAATTTTGCATTAGCCTCTCTGTATTTCCACTATTTATACTTGCTCTATAATATTTAAAATTATACTTTTAGCTTCAAAAGGAAATGAGAATTAGTTTCATCTCATCTTTCAAATTTAATAACTTTATAGTGCTATCTTGAAGGCTAAGACAAAGAAGGATTCTCAGTTTATGTTTCTAATCAGTAGAAAAAATCGATGTCTTTGATATTTTCCAGGGGTGTAAGAGAAAGTGGGCAGGATATTTTAGGAAAACTCTGATCCATATGGTGATGCTGGAAAAGTCTGTAACACCAGCCCTGGCCTTTCTTCTGAGTTCTAAATCTAGATCTAATTATTTCTAAATTTTTCTTTTAAATGGCACCACCATTCATCTAATTATCTAAAACAGAGAAGATGAACCTTAAACTCCTTTGTTCTTTATGCCGTTCATTCGAGCTGACCCTGAGCATTGGCGATTCTATTTTGTATGCATTTTTTTTTATCTGTCCACCTTTCGTAGGCAGCCTTGTTTATACTCTTATCATAGCACTTAGTCAAAAGTTACTTTTTGACTCTCCCACCGAACAATGAATGTCTTAAGAACAGTCATTTGAATTTATCTTTGCATACCTAGTGTCTAAAACAGTGTATGAGCCTGAGAAATTTATTAATAAATGTTAAGTGTATGAACATCCTCTGCACAGGCTTTTCCATTCCCACTAACATTAGGTCTAACTTAATGCCCAGCTTTGCATTGTTCTTCCTTCCTCCTAAATACTTCCTACAAGCTACTGGAGAACTTGGCATTTATTTGTTGGCACATTAATACGTGTTAAATTATTTATAGAAATCACATCTCAAATCACTGTACCACTTGTACTCAGCACAGTTCCTGATGTTTATTCTCTCAACAATGACCACTGAGAGAATAAGGGAGCAAGAATTCTTGAGTAAAGGAAGAATCAAGAAAGGTATTCATGGTTTATGTTCCAGTTGCTTTTTCATGCACAATTAAAAATACTGTGTTTTTTATATTAATTTTTATTAATTTTACTCAGAATACATACATGGGTATTCTGGATCAGACACAGATTGGTTGTTACTATTATTTAAATGATAATAACTTCACTGGCTGCCTTTGCACCAGTTTTTCACACCTGAAATGACACAATAAAAGCCAAAGGAAAAAAAAATCTAGTAATGTATGGCCAAGTACTCCACAACAAGGGATAAAGAAAAATGAATTTTCTCTGCTTACATACAGGAGGAGGCAGCTGCCTCCTTCTTCTCTGCTAAAAGGAGGTACAAAACCCTCTGTTCCTTGGACATAGGATGAAAAAGATCCTGGATTCTCACTCTAGCTGTATAGAATATGAACAATTTTTTAGAAGAGCCAGATATACCTCAATGTTTCATGATTTTACTACCTAGAGATGTCTTTAAGATTCTGGGTATCATTTTTTCTTTGAAATATAAGCTCACATCTTAGGAGTTAGGTAAATCTCTCTGGGGTTCTCTGGCTATGTAGGTAAATATCAACCTACTAATACTTGCTCTTAGCCTAGGTCCTAGGTTTTAGCAAAAGTTATTTAAAAAGCTTCAACTCTGTTGGAACACAAAAATATTTTCTCTACATTGCCAAAGTGTGGATATAATCTTTTAAGACCTAGCCACCCCAGTGAAGTGTATTTTGAGGAATCATAGCTGAATATAGGAATATATATGATCTAAAGAAACAAAGTATAGATGCTTTAAGGCCTGTGCAGGGAATTGAACCAAAATAGATACCTTTTCAGAGTGGAAAGGCTTCTCTGTGGCCTTACAAATGTAAGCCTAAATAATAATACTGTGGCAACAAGAAGCAACCACAAGATAGGAATGAAGTGGAAATATTTCTAATACTAGAATATTATGAAGTTTATATTTCAATACACACTCCTAAACAATTAGTTCTAACAGATGAAAAAATCTTAAATAAAAATCTTAGTAAATATTAGTAAATCAAATCTATTCCTGCATTTAAATGATGATACATGATTACTTAGAATTTTTTAGTCTAGTAATGACTATAAGACAGTTCAAAAGTATTAAATCTATGTAATTAAGCACAATAATAATTCAAAATTGAAAACAACTTTCATTACTATTGTGTTAACAAACAAATTATAAAGTCTCAGTAATGAAAAACTGACTTCGGTCCCAAAGTAGAAAGACAGATCTTTAGGAACAATTAGAAAACTCATTAAATGTATGTGTGCATGTGAGTATATATTTATATGTATTTGGTATAGAAACACAGTTTCTACTTAGTAAGGAAAAAATGGGCCAGTCAGGAAATAATACAGGGCAATTACTTCTTTGAAGAAAATTAAAAGAAAGTGTCATAGTAGATCATATGTTACAAAATTTAAGTTAAATATAAAAAATTTTAATTAAAAAAATAAATAAATTATTGGTGAATGTTTATCTGGGTTGAAGAAGGTTTTTCTAAATAGGGAACTAAAGACCCAAAATAGAAAACAAAACAAATAAAATATTAATATAGGCCAACAACAGGCTGAGAAGAACATTTATGACATATGTGACCTGGGAACATTAAATGTTAATAATATTTAAATTACACAGACAGACCAAGTAAAAAAATTGAAACATATTAATAGGACAAAAACAGAAAGAATATGAACAGCCTTTCATAAGTAATGCTATTCAAGTGATCCACATAACATATGAAAATAAAAATTAGGGGATTCTCCTCTAGTGTAATAATAATTATTATGTATACTTATATAAGTATAGTAATTTTTTTCACATTAGGAGATAATCATTATTATTGTTGTTAAAATTCCCTACCTTTGCAATTGTTTAGAAAATGGAAACTTTCTAGTTTCATAGGAAACTCTTCTATTGCGTTGATGAGAAAGGAAATGGGAATGTTTATTCTACAGAGTAGTTTCCAAATGCATGTCAATTGTTTAGAAGGTGCACATTCTTTAATTCCAATCTAGAAAAGCATCCTCTTTACATAACAGAGATTTCAATGGAGGAGATGTAAGCAAAATAATCTGGCAATGACCTTATAGTAAAATTTTGTATATACAATGCAGTATTATTATAAGTCACCAATACTACTGTATTTGAAGGAAGTTATCTAAATAAAAAAAAGTGAAAATAAAAGCAGTTTACAAATTGTGAACATCATATTAAATTGAAAATAAAATTATATTTACAAAAAAAATTGGAGCAGAATACAATTAATTGTGAATGGCAGGTTAATAGTTATTTAAGTTTTCATCTCTCATCCTCTTCTTTTTTCTCCAATCTTCTACTCTTTCTTCCAATACCTATCCTTCAATCTGTTTCCTTCCCTCCCTCCTTCCATCTCTTCTCTTCTCTCTCTTCTCTTTCTCCTCCTTCTCCTTCTCTTCCTTTTCCTCCTCCTCCTCCCTCCTCGTCCTTTTCCTCCTCCTCCTCCTCCTCCTCTTCTTCTTCTTCTTCTTCTTCTTCTTCTTCTTCTTCTTCTTCTTCTTCTTCTTCTTCTTCTTCTCACTTATCCTATTTTCTACTTTACATAAATTTAGTAAAAGTTGTCTTTTCACAAATGAAAAACAAACTTAAAAATCCCTCTTAAAGATATCGTTGGGAATGATTATGTGGAGCATTTAAAAAGAGAATAAATACTCTTTTTAAAATAAGCTCCTTTCTGTAGTAGCTATCATGTGCTTATAAGCTTTCCAATTCTGAGTTAAAATGACTTAGCAGCAAAAGTCTATATTATATTTGTTTTTTTTGAGTGTTTAAATTTTGTTTATATTTATTCACAATAGAAAAAATAAAATTATTTTTAAGCTGAGCCTGCATATATATTACATACTATAGTAGATAAAATAAGAAGCCTTCTAAAAATGTAAAGAGTTAATTATATATTTTGAATATTAATCCCTTATTGGAGGCATTGTTTGCAAATATCTTCTTTCATTCAGTTGATTGCCTCTTTGTTTTGTTGATGGTTTCTTTTGCTGTACAGATGACTTTTAGTTTGATATAGTCCCATTCATTTACTTTTTGTTTTACTTCCCTTACCTTTGAAGTCATATTCATAAAATCCTTTCTAAGATCAAGGTTCATAAATTTAATACCTATGTTTTTTTTTCTATGTATTTTATTGTTTCAGGTCTTATATTTATGTCTTTATCCATTTTGTGATAATTTTTGTGTATGATAACAAATAGCAGTCTAATTTTATTATTTTGCATGTGGCCTTCCAATTTCCCCAGCACCATTTACTAAAGAGGCTTTTTTTTCCCCCTCCATTGTATGTTTTGGCTCCTTTGTTGAAAATTATTTACCCATATACATGTGGGTTAATTTCTGGGCTCTTCATTCTGATCCATTGGTCTGTATGACTGTCTTGCAATATCATGCTGTTGTGATTATTGTCGCTTTGTAGTATAATTTCAAGTGAGGGAATGTAATACTTCTGGTTTTGTTCTTTGTTCTTTTTCTCAGGGTTGTTTTGGCTATTTGAGGTCTTTTGTGGTTCCATACAATCTGATGATTTTTTGTTCTCTATCTTTAAAAAAATGCCATTGAGATTTTGATGGAGATTGCATTAAATCTGTATATTGCTTTGGGTAATATGGCCATTTTAACTATGTTGATTCTTCCAATCCATGAACATGGAATATCTTTTCATTTCTTTGTGTTTTCTTCAATTTCATTAATAATGTCTTGTAGTTTTCAGTGTAAAGGCCCTTCACATCTTTTATCAAGTTTATTTCTAAGAACTCATACAAATCAAAAACAAACAAATAAAATCCAATTAAAAAATGGGCAGAGGACCTGAATAGACACTTCTCCCAAGAAAACATACAAATGGCCAATAGATATATGAAAACATGCTCAACTTCACTAGCTATTAGGGAAATGAAAATCAAAACCACAATGAGATACCACCTCACATTTGTTAGAACATCTATTACCAGTAAGACAGGTAATAACAAGTGTTGAAGAAGTCGTAGAGAAAGAAGAATTCTGATACACTGCTAGTAGAAATGTAAATTGGTACAGCCTCTATGGAAAACAGTATGGAGTTTCCTAAAATAATTAAGAATAGAGTTATCATATGACCCGGCTCTTCTGGGCATCTACTCCTGCCCAAATTGAAAACATTTTTTTCATAAAGATATATGTACCTTTATGTTCATTGCAGCATTATTCATAATGGCCAAGACATAGGAGCAATTAAAGTACCCTTCAATAAATGATTAAATAAAAAAGATGTAATATTTTATATACGATGGAATACTATTCAGTCATAAGAAAAGATGAAGTACCGCCATTTGAGATAACATGGATGGATCTTGAGACTATCATGTTAAGCAAAGTAAGTCAGATGGAAAAAGTCAAGAATCATATGATTTCACTTATATATGGAATATAAAGCTGAAAGCAAAAAACAAACAAACAATACAAACAAAAATTTATAGACATAAACAACAGTATGGTGATTACCAGAGGGAAAGCGCGGGGCTCAAAATGGGTAAACGGAGTCAAATATATGGTAATGAAAGGAGATCTGACTTTGGGTGGCGAATATACAATACAATATACAGATGATGTATTATAGAATTATATAGTTGAAACATATAATTTTAAGTAATGTTCCCTGATAAACAATAAAATTTTAAAAAATTAAAGAGTTAAAAATCTTTTAGATCAGATTCTTGGGAAAAAAAATAAAGATGCTGTGACTTATATCCACAAAGAGAGAGAGAGAGATAAATAGATAGATACATATGTATATGCATACTGTGTATAAACACACACACAGGTGCACATAGGAACATATATGTATGTATGCATACACACACACAGGAGACTCTCTCTTGGTGGCTTATTTAGGTTAAGGATCACTTGGGGAGCTACAGAAGGAATTAAATAAGTGTAGGTGAACAGCATTATATTTGTGTTGCTCTGATGTAGAAATTTTATTGCAGTTAAATTTTGAGAGCACAATAGCATTAAGCTTCAATTGCTTTGTCAGTCCCCAGGTTTTAACTTGGTTAACAATGATACCACGAAAATTTAGGGAAATAAATCATAGTCTTTAGGGACAAGTGCAGAGTTAACAGAATAAATAAAATAAATGCCGAAGTTAACGTTAACAAATAGATGTGAAAGAACATTCTTCTCTGCTTCACAATTTTACCCTTTGTCTATTTTAATTATTCATACTTTTTTTTTGCTTTTTCCTTGGTTTCTTTTTGCAAATCCAGGATGCAAAATCCATAAACCATTCCACTTATTTTTCAAAATGATATACATGTTAATTTATTGAATCACAACTAAAATTTTTTGAATAATAAAAAATAAAAATTCCTATAAAATAACTTTACCTTATCATTCACATATATGTATATACATACACATATGTATACATATAAATATACACACACATCACATATTGTTTACTCTCTTGATTCTCATTTCAGATGTAAAACATTACATTATGTCAGTAACCAAACCACACGTACACACATGTCCCCAAAACCTAACTGGATGGTAGAGAAGATACATTAAACATTGTAGGCAAGAGCTCAAAGCTGTTTTCCTGTTTTAGAAGCAACTTCATATCACTGTGCACAAAGTCCTCAATAAAATAAATAAATAAAAATAAGCCTGTTCTTCAAATGTACACTTGAAAGAAATCTATTCTGTTGTTATATATGAGTGGAATATTATATGAGGTCATGGAAAGATATTCCTTATTATAGCCTCTATAGCATTCAATAAGAAAATTATTTAATTTTCTTTACAGTCATCCTTTGTGCATTTAATGTTATAATGACAAGGTACAATTTAGTAATAGAAAAACTTAGTTTAAAAACATGTTTGATATCATTTCAATTGTCAGGACACTGTTCAGATTTCTCCATTGACATATCTCTACAACAAAATAGATAAACTCCTGAGGATCAGAGCTGATGTCTACAGAAAGACCTTTGTATGAAAATTGTATTTGCATGAACTTTTCATTCAATACCATAGTACTTTCATATAGTTTGGGCAAGTCATTATGAATACTATTTCTCACAGTTTTTGAAGAGAAAAACTTCGAAGATATATTTTCTGACAATAATCTGATAACCACATGGCAAATCTTATCCCCCTGTCCAGTCCCCATATGCAAACAGTTAACCAAGAACACCTGTATTCACTGCTACATAAAAAAGGAAATATGATTTTGTATATGAAGACTATAAGACTAAAAACTATTTTTTTAACTAGTAAGTCTAATAAGTGATGTAGCTAAGAAAAAAAAATCATGCCTTCTGAAATTTCAGTTAGATACTTATTTTCCTACAACACAAGCATAAACAAAATTCCACAGGAGTGATATAAGGAGACTAAATGAGTGAGAACTTGTGAGCTGGAACTTAAAATTCCAAAGGAATAGCAACAAATAATTTGATGGAAAAAAATAGAGATAACATCTCAGGTGGAAGCAAAACGCATCAATACATCAATGCCCTCAAATAAAATATTGGAAACATTGTCTGGTCTTGAGACCAATTTTCCCTTAACAAAGGAAGAATATAAACTAGAGCTCTGCATCTAGTATGAACTTATATACAGGTAACACCAACAAATTAACAGTACACAATGGTATTCTAAAGATTATGTAGATAGTTGATAATTCTTCCGAAATATCAACTTTAATCAAAGAGATGAGAGAAAATATGCTATAACATTATTTATTCATTTATGTTTATGCACTCAAAATATATTTATTAATCTTTTAATATATGCTGAGCATGATATTACATCCTGGAGATAGAGCAGTAAACCAGACTGTCCTTGTCATTGAGCATTGGTTCATGTGCATATTTGTGTGTATATGTGTGCATATGTGTGTGCAAACAAACATGCTCTCTGTTTATTGAGGGTAAAATAAGGTAAATAATTTTGAGTCAGAAAAAGAAAAATGGAATATTTTGAGTCACCAATTATTCGTACTGGAAAAGTATAATACATTTTGAGTAAGTGTATGAGGTAATCATAAGTGTACTATAGAAAGGAAATTCTCTGGCAACGTATAATAAAGATTCATGATGAGAATGTCATCAGCTAGGTTAAGTTGAGGATTATTACAGAAATATGAAAAATATATGAGATTCAAGTGCCATGCTTATTTGAGCAGCAGCATTGTGTTAAGAGGCAGAAATAACATCTGATGTATTTTGCCAGAATCTAGATGTCAAGAGCAGTGTAGGCAAGGGAGTCAACTCAAATAGTTTGCCATTAGCCACTTAAATTTTGTTTCATTCCTGAGTGCCCTGATATATTTTTTGTATTCCATGAGAGATTTACATTCATAGAATGTAAGGTAGGAGAAATTGTCAGAAAAGTTAACTAGGCCATACATTCCAAAAAGATCAAGGCAGATGTGCACTGAATGAAGGCTGGTAAACTTGACAATTACACTATTATCAATGACCTCTAAAGGAGGAATTTTAATAGGATTACAAAATATGATCTTCAAAACAAAGCTTTTTTCCTATGACTATCTCACCACTCTTGTAACCATCATTGGTTTTTGGTACATAAAGGAATTCAGAAATGATTGTTTAATGAATAAATAATGATTGAAACAGGAAAGGGTTAAGAACTAAATTAGATGTGAAAAAGCAGGAAAAATGAATGTGGTATACAATCTCTAGAACAAGTTAGTAAGTAAAGGTGTAATTAAATCAAAAGTATAAATAGGTCTATAGCTTTTAAAGGTTATCTTAGGTAAAAGGGAAGTTGTTTGGGGAACTAGAAAATCTTGACTGTAAACAGAGCCAGAGGTAAAGAGCAATCAGAAGGGAATTGGAGAGATAAGTGTGAAAGAATGGAGAAAAGAACTGAATAGAGTGTACAGGATGCAAGTGGATATAATCTTAAGAAGAAAAAGAAAAGCTTCTAATTTTTTGAAGACTTTATATTTTTTGAGCAGATTTAGATTCATAGCAAAATTGAGAAGAAAGTCCATATGTACATAGCCATCCCCATTATCAGTATCATCCATTAAAGTACGTTTGTTACAATTGATGAATCTGCACTGACACATCATAATCTCTCAAAGTCCATAATTTACCTTAGGGTTAACTCTTGGTTTTATACATTTTATTGGTTTGAACAAATTTATAATGAAATATATTCATTATTATAATATCAGAATATTTTCACTGCCCTAAAAATCTTTTGAGCTCTGCTCTCACCTTTATTTCCAGTGTTAAAATGAATATAAAGAAGGAGAAAAGCTATGTTTTCCAAAAGGCTTTTAGAATTTTAACATTATTAAATTTTTTAGTCGAAAAGCAGACTTAGTTTCAAGGTAATCAGGCCAATCAAACCTCAGAGCCATGCGTACCCACTGAGATTAGTAAATTTCTCTTAAGGGAAAATTTTAATGACAAGACAGATAGCCATCTGATAGACTCCATTTGTTTCGATTGCTTCTGCACTGTTGGAAAAGGTGACTTTGAGATTCCTTCCAGCCCTACATTTTTATGATTCAATGATTCATTTAAACCATCAATACTAACTATAGAATAATAATTCAAGCAAACCATAAAATTTAGTCCCCAGGTTGCAATCAATTTATGTAGGGTATAATGTTTCAAACAAATAGCTTTTATTATAATTATGAACACGCACATTATAAAACTAGATACCAATTATGCTTTATCTGAACCCAAGTATTACATTCTCAAATTTTCATCCAGTAAGACATGTGATTTCTAATCATCTGCTTATACTGCCAGAGCTCTCAAATTAGTCTATATCATTTATGAATTAACATTTCTAGGATATGCTAAAGTGTTAGAAAATCATTGTATAATATATTATCTCACATAGTTATTTCAATTTCATACAATATCTATTATATCTAGTGCTTGTTATTTGATAATTCTTCCTCTTATTTAAATATATAGGCAATCATAAAAAGTAATTATATAAAGGCTACACTAATTTATGATTTACTTACAAAGTAGATATGTGTCATGAACTTATTTTAGCTGGTAATTTTCAAGGCTGAAACAATCATTACCTCTGTCATCTTATAGTATCTTTTATAATTGCTGGTGAAAGAAGCCATTGTTAAGTTCCATCATTCTTAATTACTTTAGGTCAATTGATCCAGCATAATTACTTATAATGCAAAGTAGTACACAGCATATCTTATTGCCTAACAACTTAAATTTATAATAATATACTAATTGTAACAATTTTTAGAATAAATTTGAAATAAAAAGAACATGATAACTGTCAGTATATTTTATATAACTGTTCAAAAATTCATGTATTTTAGAATTAACCAAGTAATTTGAAAGTAAGAATTTTTTTTTTAGTTTGTGCCAAAATATTGGTCCCCAAACCTATAATATGCACATAAGTTATACAATATTATACTAAAAACAGAAATAAGTGATATAAAAAAGTGATGCATATTGAGTCCTTGTTCCTAATCAAAGTTTCCTCTGGCTAATTATTAAATAATCTAAGCTGTATTTCATAATCATATTAATCTCTCTTGTTGTCTCTGCTAA
Organism: Eidolon dupreanum; assembly: GCA_028627145.1. Lineage (NCBI taxonomy): Eukaryota > Metazoa > Chordata > Mammalia > Chiroptera > Pteropodidae > Eidolon > Eidolon dupreanum. The sequence goes on from CM053513.1 coordinate 33,766,028, forward strand.
TTGGACTTTAACTCTGGGAGTCTTAAAGACTCTCTTTTACTCTTGCAAATTTCCAGATTGTGATTTACCTCATTCCTAATTTGTCATTCTGATATCTTAAGTACTGTCCCTATTCAGTTTGGTTCCCTGGTCCACATCCTAGCCAGCATAAATCACATACCAGATGAATATCAGTCTTAACTAGTAAAAACCACCTTTGTTTAACAGTTTTTCTACTCAGCAACTAAATCTATCCCAGTTTTTACAGGTAAGCCTTTTAAAAATATTTTAATTATAACAATAACATATTATAACTGTTAAAAAAATCAAATATTACAGAAAGATAAAATTAAAAAGTCAAAGACAATCCACTACTCCAGTGAACAACCTGAAATAACTACTTTTGCTTATTTGGGATTCAAATTCAAGGAAAGTTAAGTCAATAACTTTAAGTAATGTTATAAGTAATATTATTTTCTCTTTTATCAATGTTAGGCAATGTATATGGACTTTGGTTTGAAACATGAAGATGACTTAATTTTCCATTCTGGGGTTTGGGTAGAAATCCAATACAGAAGTTTTGGATGATAGATGACTAACAAAAACATTATTGTAAGTAGAACTTGACTTTCTATGTGTAGGGAAAATAGCCCATACTTAAGAATAAAGAAGACTCCTGCTGAGGATAGAAAGTGGCAGGAGAATGTAGCCCCCATTCTAATGAGAAAAAAGTGGAAAATCTACACAATTATAAATGTTTAAAGACCTCAATATTCTGAGAAAACCAAGTAACCTAATGAGCTAAATTACAAGAAGTGACAATTCTTCCTTGATGAGGCAGGGCCCATGCTGGATCACTTTGACAAAGCAGTGCGGAAAACAGGAAATCACTACAGAACCAAGTAAAGAGTTGAATTTTAATGAATTCTTGAATCCTGAAGATTAACTGGACTGACAGGTTTAAATCCCTGCAAACTCTGGTAATAAGGGAAACCTGCCGGTACTCGCTCACTCTTTCTCATGAGTTTTTCTTGAATGTTCCGGGGAAATTTTGGAGTAGGGCAGAGAAACACAGACAAACCACCTCAGAATTACAGGTATAAAGGTCCTGCATAAATCTAAGGAAAAGGCTAATCTAGAGAACTCTAACCACTCTCGAACTCTGGGAATAGTCACTAAAAACGGCTATGAATTAGTTGCATCTGTCTCTGTGGGAGGAGAATGAAAAAGAAAAGAAAAAGATTCCAGATATATAGGCACTCAGGGCCTGCATAAGTCTGCTACTTGGCCAGAAAATCTGAGAAAAACCTTTTCATACCTAAAGCCTTAGACTGAGTACCATAGAACAGCAGTATACCACCACAAATGGGGCAGGGGCACTGAAAGAATGCTCCTCCAGGTCAGGGAGGCACAGGACCCACCTAAGTTAGATGACAAAAAAAAGAAAAAGAAAGAAAGAAAGAAAGAAAGAAAGAAAGAAAGAAAGAAAGAAAGAAGGAAGGAAGGAAGGAAGGAAGGAAGGAAGGAAGGAAGGAAGGAAGGAAGGAAGAAAGAAAAAGAAAGAAAGAAAGAAAGAAAGAAAGAAAGAAAGAAAGAAAGAAAGAAAGAAAGAAAGAAAGAAAGAAGAAAGAAAATTTGTTTGAGTTACCTAGAATAAAAACACAGAGTTATTATTTTTAATACTAAATACATACACAATCCAAAGACTTAGAAAAGAAACTTAAAACACAAGAAACTGAAAAAAAATTAATATCACATGGAAAAATTTCACCCATAGATAAAGTCAAACACTACAACGATAACAGTAAAAAGACCATAGATTTGAAACAGTGAAATGAAATAATGATTCTTTCTTTCCACTGATTTTCATTTTTGTTCTGGAATTCCCATAGTGAGATTCCATGACTTAAATTTTTTTCATTATTTATTTTTTTGCCTTTTGATCAATACTCTGGAAAACTTTTTAGTTTTTATTTCCCTGAACACAAACATATTAAGCATGAATTTTATTTATTTAGTCTTTTATTTTATTTTACTTTAAAAATATTTCAAATTTCTAAAAACTATTTTATTCTTTCTGTTACTTCATTTTTAGAGTCAACTTTTATATTTAATAGAATTTGAAAATTGATATATTGAAAGAAACTTACATTTTCTTCAAGATAATCAAAGTGTCTTGCAATCATCTAAGTCACTGAGTGGTTGTTAGCTTCCCATAGCTCCTACTCATAGGAATGTCATCAATGTATTTTTCACAACTGAGCCCTTTACTCATTGTATAATTTTTCCCCAATACTGTATTGAGATCTCATATCTCCATAATTGTAGCTTCCAAAATTACCAGGACACTTAATCAAATAAACTTTTCCAAATACATATTTAATCGACAAAATTTTCTAAATATTTTTTGGGTTTTATTTCTTAGTTTCTCTCCCATTTATTTATTTTTTTAACAAGACTATTGCAGTTTTTGTTAAACGTCTCAAGACTGTCGAGAGTTTTGACAAATGAAACATTTTATTTTTTCTCTGGAAAAATTCATCTTTATACATTTGTCATATTTATATACTTAAAACTTTCATGTTATGTATTTTTACCTAACAGTAAATGCAAGATTAATATTAATCATTCATTTATTAAACAATTATACATTGACCATTTACTATGTTCAAGCCACTGTAGTAGACACTATCTATAAAGAAATTAATAAAGAGAATATATCCTACCTTTTGATGTATACACTCTAATGGGGAGAAAGGCATCAAAGAGGACACAAATAAATTCATATAATTGTAATTTGTAAGTAAAGATATAAAAAAGTGAACTGATAGAAAAAATATTTTTTCTCATCTCACCCATATTATAAACCAGTAGTATTCAAAATGTAGTTAACTTTTTGAACAAATCTGATTATCTTCACTAGGTCACAATTTTATTTTTGTTATACTTGATAATCATACAAGAGTTCCTGAGAATCTTTTCTTTTTAAACGTTGACATAGATCTTTGGGTGTTCAAAAATATGGAGAGGTATTTGGCTTTTAAGGACAAATATTATATGTTTTTTCCTATAAAGCAGTACATTATAAATCTTACCTAATAAAAAGAGGAATTATGCTAATTTCTGTCTATTAGATCATTTTAAATATAAAAGTATAAAGAGATTAAATGTACAAAATGGGAAAAGTTATAACATATAAAAAGATGTATAAAAAATGTAAAGTATGAGATAATTAGAGCAATTATTATAATATGAGAAAAGTAGAGTTCAGAACAAAGAAATATGGGAATAAAGAGAATATTTTATAATGTGAAGAGGATATCTATCAAGAGTATTTAATACTCTAAATGTCTACAAACCTGGAAAAAAAATAAAACTTATCTATATCAAAGGAAAGGAAAAAGTTTGTTTTTCTTCACAATATCCACAGACCACTTCACCTTTGACACCAGATGTGTGGGATTCTTCCATACCAAGCAATTCTTCAACTCTCTAGATGCCAACTTGGTTTCATGCGATTCGGTTTTGACACTACCTGAAGTTAGCATCAGATTCCACAAGTTGAGGGCTCAATCTCACAAGACTGTCTCTACTTCAGATGCCTTAAGTCCCAGGTTACCTGTCACCTGTACTTCTGACTGAACGGCTATAAATCAGGTTTCCCATGTCCCCCTACTTGGTTCAGTAATTTGTAAAAATGGCTCAAAAAACTCAGAAAGACACTTGTGTTTAACAGTTTATTACATAATAAAAGATATAATCAAGGATACATATGAACACTTAAAAGTAGAGAATATTCTCAGGCTGGGTTTAAAGAGAGATAGCAAAAGAGGATTTTGGAGATAGATGAAGCGTGAAAGGGGCTTGTCTCTGTAGCTGGAGGGCAATCACATGGGAAGTTTGAGAAGAATTTGAGCAGCCTGTAGAAGCAATGAACAGATTCCAGTTGACTGGCAACAGGGAAACCTGGGTCTCAGCTATGCAGCGATCAATCACAAGGAACTGAATTTGGCCAGCAACCTAAATAAATTTACAAGTGGATTCATTTTTAGAGTCTCTAAAAGGACATCTTAACTTTGACCTTGTACAATATTAAGTAGATGACTTAGTTAAGCCTAACTCTATACCTAACTCTGACTGTGAGATAAAAATGTGTTGTTTGTTGCTACTAAATTTATGTTATGAAGGCAATTAAGAAAAACTAATATATGTATAAATAACAAAACTGACTCAAGAATAAATTGAGTAGACCTGAATCAATTAAATAAATTTAATTCATAGTATAAAATGTTTTCATAATGAAACATGTTTAGATAGCTAAGCTGTTAGCTTTTTGTTAAAATTTTAAAGAAGAAATAATACCAAAGCTGTTAGCTTTTTCAGAAAAGGAAAGAGGTGCTATCATAATTCATTTTATGAGACTATCATTACCTTAATATTTAAATCAGAAAAAAATTATACTGTTAAATACATGGCACAATATCTCGCATGATCATGGATGCAAAATATTAATGTTATAATGTTTAATATTGATATATAATATAAATATAATAGTATTATATGTACCATAATAATATATTAGCATATCAAATCCAGCGATTATAATAGACTATCCAATATACTATGCTGCAATGTTTTTTTCCTAGGAATAAAAGATATAGATTAACATCTAAAAATAAATTAATGCATTTATTAATATTAAAAGAATAAAGGAGAAATATTGTGGTCTAAGATCCTATCTCTTCTCACCAACACTATTGCAATAGCATACTAAATTATCTGACAGCTTCTAACCCTGCCCATTCCCTATACAATCTAATGATATTTTAGAAAGCATTAGTTAAATATCGTCATATGCCTACTCAAACTTCTAATGAATTCCCATTATACTCAGGGAATGGGGATCTAAACTCTTAATGTTAAAAAGTCTAATGTTATTGGCTTCACGCTCTTATTTAGGCCTCTATCTCTGACCATTTACTCTATTGAAGTAATGCTATCTTTTTTTAACTTCTTAAATATGCCAAGCCCAGAGCTACCTGAGGACTTGGTGATTTGTCTACTATCTACTTTCTTCAGACCTGTGCATGACTTGCTCCCTCGCTTGATTCAGGTCTGTTCTCATACGGTATCATCTCTGAGGAGCCTTTTCCAACCACCTAGTCTATAAACTGCCCCTCTGAATTTTCCCCTCTTACATTGCATTGTTTTTGTTGTAATATTTACCATAATACCTCAACATATTTAGCTAACTATTTATTTATTTTAATTTTTCCCTTTTCTTCAACCACGGGAATTTTATCTATGTATCATAACTTTTAGCACCTATAAGAGTGCCTGGCACAAACCAGACAGTATATGTATGTGTATATATATATATATATATATATATATATATATATATATATATATATATAAAGAGAGAGAGAGAGAGAATAAATGAATTAATAAATTGATGGTTACTATATTATAGCAATAATTGTTTTCCCACTAATAATCTCCAAATTTTTTTGTTTTAAGTCATTTGACAATTTCTATTTTTTCTCAAATTCATGCTACATAGGTGGATAATGCCTTAGTATCAGGAGAGATGAAACAGTTTATGACTGAAGGAGGTCATTTATATGAAATATAAATTTTGTTGGGAATCATAAGAAAAAAGATAAATTTTGCCACACAATAATTCAAGCACAACTGTATTCTGTAAAAAAAAATAATAGTGGACCCAGAGGAATTTCAGGGCAGTGGAAGTGTTTTATATGGTACTGTAACGGTGGATACATGCATAATATATTTGTCAAAAATCTATAGAATGTACAATACCAGAAATGAGTACTAATAAAAACTATGGACTGTGGATAATAATGATACAACAATGCAGGTTCATTGATTGCAAGAAATGTACCACTTTGGTGAAAGATGTTGACAGTGAGGGAGTCTGTACATGTATAGAGGTATGGGTTATATGGGAACTCTGTACTTTCTGCTCAAATATGCTGTGAGCCTAAGATGACTATAAAAAAAAATGCTATTTTTTAAAAGAGTAGATGCTTCAATTTACTTGAGAATTCAGTGTCTTTGACAAACATTGAGATACAATGTTTTAAAATAATTTTCAGTATTCTGTGCAATCTAATATTTTATGGCAATTACTTGTGTTCTTTGAAGTGAGAAGACACATTTACTGTGTCCAATATTTAGCTTATTTTTTAAATCATTTTATTCTAAGGGAATTTAAATTATCACTGGCATAGACAAATGGTTAAGACAATAATTTATCATGAACACATTAATTTATGAGTAATTCTTATATATAGCTTATGAACCTTGGACATTATTTCTAATATGTCTTTTCTTAAAGATCACAAGCCATTATTTCTCATGATACTTGTCTATGACAGAAACTAAAATACTAATATACAGCATGGAATCAAATAAAGTTTAAAATTTTAGTAAAAGCTCTAGAAAAATATTTTAAAATATTCAGTCAAAGCATACAATACTAGAAATGAATTAAATATTCAAGAAGCTTGTATGGAGCCTAAGGAAATGCTCTTTTCAGTTGTAATCCAAAGAAGGATTTCATCCATGTAGAAGGGTGGTCTGTCAGTATCAACTTTGTGTTTTATTGCCAAAGTATAGTTTGTGTAGGTCTATAGCTTTACCTGAAATTAAAACAAACAAACAAACAAGCAAAAATAAAACCAATAAATTCTGAAAATCTTAAGTTTTTTAAAATAACTGTCTGGGAGTAAGACCTGATTTAACTTGAACTCATTTACTGGAATACCTGACCTGAACTAGTAGCAGATTAATTATAGTCTTTATTTATCTCTCTTATTGTGAAATTTTATATGTTTCCTTGAAGATATAACAATATGGTCAATTAAAGAATGCTACCCTAGATTCAACTGAAAATTATTGTAAAATATATTGTATATAAACTGTATTAATGTTTTTATAACCTTATTAATTTCTGAAGTCTAAAATGCTCTGGCTTCAATGACTTTGGATGAGAAATTGTCAACCCAAACATTCTCATAAAATAAATTTTAAATAATATGGATAAGTCTTCATTGAAAAGTAATAAGCTGAAACCAATACCTGGAATATAATAAATGCTTAATAATTGTTAACCATTGTTATTAGCTTGAATTATTGGTTTCTCAACTACAAAAGACGAATCTTTGTCAACTAAAACTCAAATAGGATATCTCAAATACAAGTCAAAAACTGAGGTGAGTCTAGTCCTACTGACAAAACACAAAATTTCCTTACCCACATCTTTTTCCATCCAAACTCATTTTTTTTTTTTTTTTTTGCTAACCTAATCTTTCAGTTACTCAGATCCAAAACCTTGATATCATCCTTGATACTACACTGATACTATTTGCTCTAGAATATAAAACACACTAGTATCAGAAAAACCCTTCCAAACCTAACCCCACATACAATTTTTCAAGAAAGAAGATATTAGATTGTCACTTTGTCATAGTTTTTGTAATGCTGAGTGGGATAAAGATAGACAAATGTTCACTTATTTGGATATGTCTTTTGTTGTTGACTATAGTAGAGATAGAAGCCAGTCAGTGATGGCTTGAGCAACAAATACAGTAAAGTTGTTGGGGGAGGTGGTGTTGATGTTAAGTCAGGGAAGAGTTATTTTGTTTTGTTTTTTGCTTTATTATCAGATGCTATTTTTAAGTAGGATAGTAGATCATATTTTAATGCTGATATGGATAATCTAGAGACAGTTTGATGATAGTATGAGAGACAGGATTAACAAAGACATGAAGACTTTGAGAAGGTGATAAGGGATGAGATCTAAGCAAAAATGGAAGAAATTTTCTTTGACAGATAGAAAGGTTTTACTATTGTAAAAGTAGAGAGAGAAAGTAAAGTTCACACTTACACAGATTTGTAAGTTCAGCATTATTTATTGCTGAAACTGCATATCTCATTTATTCAGGCATATGCATTAGATATAAATAAATGTTTTTCCTCTGCTCTTGGCATAAATAATTCTTTTAGATTAGATTTCATTAAAAAGTTTCTTTAGCCTTTAAAAACTCATGCTTTATCAGTAATCCTGTTCTTCTGCAAACTACATTATAGTTCTAAACATTTAAATCAACACCTAAATCAAAATGTTCTTTTATTAAGTTACTGTACATTGTATAGATTATTATAGAGTATAAGATATTATCAGAAATTGGTAATACATTTCAACTTTTGATGATGATGTTTAGCTTTCCTAAAATTTCTGCATTTTTAAATATTTTGAATTACAATATTTCTTTCAAGTTTAAAAATATATTTCAGGTAAGGTAATGTCACATGTTATAAAGGAGAAATGAATTATTTTTTTCTAGTACAAATGTTTTTTGCATAATTAGTGCTGGATAGTTTAATAAATAAAATCAGATTTCTGCTATTCAAAGGTCTATATTTTCAATGAAAGGTAAGAATTTTAAGGTATTAGAATCTGGGATTATTCTAAGAAATTTCATAATAGCTTCCAGAATGTGGGTTTGAAGTAGACAACTGCTATTTTAGAATGGAAATTTAAAAGAATACATTTTTCATAATTTCAAAGATACTTGTAGAGTAGCAAACAATGTTTGACCTTTTTTTTAAATTTCTACTTCTTCAGTCCCTCCCCACGTAAATATTTATTACCAAAATATTGACAGACTATATAAAATACGTACCAATGATTTGTTACCAGCTTAATAAGTTTTGGCTTTTTTTTTCACATGATGTAACAAATGATTTAAATTATGGGATTTTTAGTCCATTCCATAAATGTATGCATCTTTTTCTTGAATTAAAGACATATAGAGTTTTCCAAGTATGAGTATATGCTGTTAAGCCTAATTTTTCTTTTTCTTAGAATACATTTCAGTCTATCAATATCATAAGGTGTTTAAATAATGATAAATTGTGACACAATTTCAATGAGATAAAGAAAAATTTGTTTAGGGCATATAACATGTATATTCAATTATTTCATTTCTCATATATAAGTCATGAAGCTAGGACTGACCTAAACTGTAATAGATGAAAGTGTCATATTTAATCACATTATTAAAATGTATATTCTCAGTAACCAACTTGTTTAAAATACATTTGAAATTCCAAAGAGTTTACTAAGTGAACAAATTAAAATTGCTTGGCCTTGGCATATTTAGTATATGATATATAACACAGTTTACCTCTTAAGCACTCAGTATATATTCCTCATGATTCTGAAATAGCTTAAAAAACATGTTATTACTTTGAATGTTTAGCATAGGCTTGACTCAAGAATTAGACTTCGGGATGATGCAGAGCAGAACATGAATTCATGTCTGCCAAGTATTTGTTAAATAACTATTCTTAGTAAGTAAATTTATCTTAAGTGTACCAGGGAAAACTCTCTAGTATATTAAGTAAAGTCATCAAGGAAAAGAATCTTCATTCCTGAATGCTTGCTTTTATACAGGTTTTTATGTTTAAAAAAGATCCACTGGAATATATAGCATCCTAATGTATAAATGAAAGTTCATATTAAACAAAATTGTTATAGAGAATTTTGGACTCACAGAATTCATAAAGTAAATGGGATAAAGCACATACTTTGAATAACCTGTTGGAGCTTATTAATGGTATATGGTGGTAACTATTGACAATATATGATATAATCATCTGAGTTTATTGAACATTGATAATACCTGGTCCAGCCCAGCACCTTTATTCCCATGAGCCTCACAGTGGTCAAGATCCAACATAGGATAAGCCACAGATATCCTGCTGTCAATTATAGCTCATAGTCTGAGATTCACATTTTAATCTATCTCACATTCTGCTTTTTGGTGCTTCTTTCATCCCTTATAATTCTTATCTGGGCACTTGTGTCTTGTTTTTGGTTCTTTCCTCAGTGATAATTTACAATGACTGCTTTTGTTAGGTTGCTTCTGGAATTTCAAAATTGGTGCTTCATCTAGTATAGTCTGAGCCAAAGACCTTAACCCCAAATACAGAACTTTCTGGCATCTTCAAAGGAGAGACAGTGGAACACTGAAGACATGTTGTAACCTTTTTTGTTGTTGTTGTGACCTTTCAAGTCCTTCGGGAGCCATTAATTAATTTTAGGACTAAGAAAGATCTGGAAGACACCTTATTTTCATTTAATTCTCATTGTGCTAAACCAACATTTACATCACCCCCAGATTATATTTTATATCTATCATCTATCTATTATCTATCTATCTATCTATCTATCTATCTATCTATCTATCTATCTATCATCTATCTATCTATCTCTCTATCATCTATCTGTTATCTATCATCTGTCATCTATCTAGAGCTAGCTAACTAGCTATCCATTTATCATCTATCTTTATATCTCTATTTATCTATCATCTGTCATCTATTTGTCTATCTATCTATATCTATCTATCTATCTATCTATCTATCTATCACCTATCTATACCATCATCTATCTCTTATCTATATCCATCTGCTATCTATTCTCAACCCGGGTACTGAAGCACATTTTATGTCATGTATACTTTTCCTGTAGAGAATTATATGTAACATTTTTTAGCATCTGAAGTTTTTTTATTCTGATTTGGAAATTTATGAAGTCCCAAAATAATGTTTTCAAAAGGACTAGAATATATTTTGTTTCATTTTGTTGGAAAAGAGAGGAAGAACCATACGTCTTTTGGAATGTGTAGCCAGGTGTTTCTCTCCATAAAGATTAGATAAGATTCTCAGCAACTTGGTAGATTGTGTGAGTATGTGTCCTAACCTGGCCAGATCTGAATAACATTATGACTCTCCACATCTTTAATAAGCATAGTGGTACTCAGTTACCATGCTACTAAGAGCTGACACAGAATTTGATTTAGAACAGCAGAATTAGACCATGCAATAAACAAACCGGGGAGGAGGGGATGTATGTGTGTAGATGTACATACGCATATGTGTACACACATGGGTATGATAAAAGTGAGGTCTCCACAATTTTTTGACAAAACTTATTATTAGAAGCTCACATAATTTTCAATGTATACATTTAGCTTTCTTAAAATATTATATGACATATAACATTTTAATGGAAATAAGTTAAATGAAAAACCTATATATATTTTAAATATTATTTCTCTTATACTTTCTCTTCCAACCAGAAATTTATTTCTTATACAGTTGATTTTTAAGTCAGGTGTTTTTAATTTTTTCAGAATCACAAACTCTTTAAATTTGATTTCCTTAAGTAAAAGCACATATTTATAAAACCAGAATATATTGATGTAATTTCAGTGCAATGTGGCCTGCCTGAAGCTCACCTTTGCCCTGAGAAGAGCTAATAGGTTTTCCCCTCCACAGTGAGTGTGCCTTCAAGACACTCATAAAGAAAGAATTCTCCTGTGAGTAAAAGGCAAAATAAATTTCTCAAGAACACAAAATAATTCACCTCATTAGAAATTAGGGTCTTATCAATGTCTCTCTTTTATATTTTATATGGTGAAATAGGTGAAAAGATGAGGAAATACTCTAATTTCTCTGTTTGGGTCTTAGAGATGTCTCCTGCTAGGAGATAATATCTCTACAGAAGACCATGTAGAAATCAAGGTGCAACTAGCTTAGCAATATCATGTAGCTTGGATTCCTTAATGCACAACACCCAGTTAAGGCAAGTAAGTAGGGATTTGGGAGTGACGTTCTAGTTAAGAGTCTGCATTTAGCTGGATTGCCCATTTTGGTGATCCTAGCAGAAGGCATGGAAGCTATTTGAGGCAGAGATCACAACACCGACTATATCTTTCCTTAATCATGACTGACTGTCGTTGTTTCTCCTGTTTTGGTTCTGGGTGGTCATTTTTTCCCAAAGATAAAAACTTATATTTCTAGTTTCTGGCTAGGATCCTGTTTCATCATAGATGAGTCATTTAAAAATTATGTTGATACTACACATCCTATTAGCTGTATAATCAAAAATGCTTACTTTGACGTGGAATCTTCCTCATTAGACATTTTAGATACTACGATTTCTCCTAGATTCACATGTATTACAGATTCTTGAGATTTTTGGTTTTTCTACTGATATGCTAGCTCTGGGATGGCATGTTTCTAGATTGATTTTTTTTTTAAGATATATGCCATTTAGACCCCAGAGACCCAGAATATTATGAAATTTTTGGCAAAACAAAACAAAACAAAAAACAAAAACAACAAAAATACTTGTTATTCTAAAACACAGAAATTGGCTAGAATTGCTTTCCTCCTTTTGATCATAGATTGCCTGATATACCCGACATGTTTTCTGCCCCAAATTTTGCCATCTTTAGGATCAGAAACAAATCCTCCTAAGATAACCAATGATAGTCAAAAGTGAATTTGTCATGTAAGTCCATACTGGGACATAGCCCAAGATTTTGGCTTTATTGTTATAGTATTTAAGTCAACTGATTGTAACCTTTTAATGATATAGCAAGACATTAGCTATTCAAGTTTTTAACTGCCAAAAGATTTTTAACATGGAAGTCAAATATAATTGCAAATGGGAGTTACAAGAAAATCACTTAAAATTTAGTCAATATGTTAAGGATCACAATGTCCAGTTAAAGAGTAACTTTATAATGTAAGTTGCATTTTGAGAAGATATTACTAAATTGTATAAAATTGTTTAAGATTTGAGAATCACATTTTTGATGCAGAATTTTCTCTTTTTTTATTTCCAAATCAGGGCTCTGTAGAAACTGTGGTTTAAGGCTTTTTCATTTGGACCACTTATTTTTGGTGTCTGATTGTTAAAATAATAACTGGACAAAAATCTAGATGAACTTTTTGTTCCTGGAACACTTTTGTAATTATGATAAACTTTCTAAAAATTTACTTATAACAGTTTGAATTTTTTGCCTGCCTAGCTCTGCTACCTGAAATGAATATAAGCCTTTCATTTACTTTACCGGGATTGGGATTGTTATCAATAGTAAAAATGTCCTTTGTTATTTCTCTTTTGTTAACTCTACTGTAAATGATAGATTTCAGAAACAAGTGAATATTTGATTTATACTGTTATTTCGAGAGTATCCCAAGATTGTGCTAGCAGGAAATTATTATTTCAGTTTTGCAGTGCTTTAGTACCTATCTTGAGACATTATGAGAACTTACAATAAAAATATAGAAAAAAGTTTCTAATACTACATACATATACTACAGCATAATAGAAAATGAAGAAAGAATGCTAAGTTAGTATCGCAAGGTGACAAAATAATGAGATGTGGATCTATTGCCACTTCAGGATGTCAGATTATTAAGATGAAGCTTACTGAGCCCAAAAGTTACTGCCTCACTGCTACCATTCGGTAGTTAACATGAGTCAGCTCTGTGGTAGCAGTGAACTCTTCTGAAAAATATTTAACAGTTGGTAATAATGAATGCTTTTACTTTTTTTTTTCCAATTTTTCAGCTATTGCTATGGGTTAAGTGGTCTTAAAAAGATACTAGGTTATGACCAAATATAAAAATATTAACTAAAAATTACTAGTAGTAAGACATGGACAAGTTAATCTTCCTGAACTTCAGTTTACTCTTCTGGCAAATTGTTTTAATCACATCTTGAAGAGCATTTGCCAAGATTAACAATATAACACAGATGAAAACAACTAGCCCTTCATTTGGCATTGCTGTTATTCAATAAATGTTCTTAGTTCCATTCTTGTTTGAATGATAAATTTTTATTAGGATCAGATAGATAGCTGATAGTTAGATGATAGATTAGATATATAGATGATAGATTGATAGATAGATGATAGATAGATAGATAGATAGACAGATGATAGATATTTATATTAACAATGGATGAGATAAAAATAGAGTAGCTGATTAGACTTTGTTAAATTTGTTTACAGGTCTTCCATAAACCCAATAGATGTTTCCTTACTTGAAAATAATGACAATAATATTTAATATATAGAAATCAACCAAAGTTGGGATTAAGCACATTAAAATAATTTCATTTAGCTATGCTTCCTTTTAAATTGATTATTCCCAGTAACTTTTATCTCACTTAAGTATTTAAAGCACACCATTCCATTTAAAAGATTTCTGTGCCCAAAACAGAATATACATATTATAGAAAACCCAAACTATAAATACAGTTTTCAGATATATAAATGTCCTTCTGAAATACTTATATACTCTAATAAAAATTTAATTTATGTTCAAAGTCTTTTTAGGGTGAAAAATCCAGAAAATTAAGGAGTAAGAAAGTGAGTTTATGATCCAGTTCTTCTCTTTATTAGCTGTAGAACTTGAGATAATTTACTTACACCTCTTTCTCAATTTCTTCTTTTACAAAATTGTTCTGTTATTACTACTATTATTACTATGATACTGAGCACCCAACCCACACTCACTCCTACCTACTTCTCAAATTTATTGTAAAAGCAAAATAAAATGAAAAATATGTATAAAAAAATGTTAAACCAGAGCATAGTGCTTTCCTTGAACCCAGGAAACACAAAAAAGATATTTGTTCATATACATATATGTTATGTTTTGCATATATGTGGTTGATATGAAAATCATCATTACTACTTCTGAAACTGAAAAAATTCTCAGTGCCAATACTTTCCAGTACCAATATTCCATTTCTTGCTTGTTTCTGATATTCATTTCAGCTATTCATTAGCCTGTTTGTGACTAGTAAAACACCAGTAACTGGACAGAAAGCAACTTTTCTTAACTTTTGAGGTGTGTGATCAGATCATTTTGTGATTCGTGACATTTTCTTTTGTTTTCTTCTCTGTGTAAAAAAAAATGTTTACTATAATTTGAAAGTGAGAATTTGGAAAGTCATAACTATACTTTAATTGCTCTGTCAAATGCAAAAAATTCTATCACTTTCTCGGAATCCTGTGACTATATTACTTATATTATTTTCTATTGGAAGCATCATCCAAGAGATTTGTAATTACATTAGTATTACCAGTTCAAGTTATACAACTTTGGAAGTTGTAAAGATATAAATTAAATTAACATATTTTTGTCTTAATGAGAAGCAACCAGTTCAGGACTTCTGGGAGAGACTGCAAATTGGGAAGAAGAGATACCAATTTGGGCCAAGACATTGAAACATTATATAATTCTCATAATTATTACTGAGTATGCAATTACTATAAGTTGAAATAAGGGAGAAAGTATAAAAAAAGATGTAAGAAGTAACAAAGTTTAATTAAGTATTTGTGATGTATTAGTCCATTAAAGATCAGTCAGATGTAGTGTTTAAAATGAGGGTTCTATAATCAGGAAGACTGGGTGTCCCAATCTAGGCTTTGCGATTTACTAGCTGGTCTCATTGATTGAGCTATTTACCTTATCTGTCTAGCTCCGTTTTCTTACCATTAAGAGAAATAATGATGATAATAATAGTAGTAATAATAATACCACCTAACTTATAGAATCATTTTTAGAATACATTTAAATATCCAAAGCACTTATAACAGATCATGGAATAGATCTATTCTCCTAACTTTGCAGATTGGAAACCAG
Organism: Eidolon dupreanum; assembly: GCA_028627145.1. Lineage (NCBI taxonomy): Eukaryota > Metazoa > Chordata > Mammalia > Chiroptera > Pteropodidae > Eidolon > Eidolon dupreanum. The sequence continues at coordinate 33,781,550 of CM053513.1, forward strand.
GACATGGAAATGTTAAGAACTTCCCAAGGTTACTGCAGTCAGTAAGTATCAGGTCTGGATCCCATCTGATTCCACGTTAGTGCTCTTTCTGTTGCTGAAATGACTATGATAATGATAGTTGTGAATTTTTACCAGTAAGATTGAAATACAAATGAACTATGCCTGAATAAAGGAAGAGGGAAGGAAAATGGCAGAGGAAATAGGTAGAGTTGATAGTAGTTTTATTGTAATTAAAATAACTCTATAGAAACATGTTTAATGTATAGGAGATTGATTGTAAGATTTTTTGGAAGACTTGACTTAATTGGCTATATTTTTAAAAAGCTTTTAGGGAAAACACAATAGCCTTGTAGTCAAAGACAGACATTCTTCCTCTAATTACTGATGCTTCTTCAGTTTATTTCTCATACATTAGTCAGCATGAGCTTTTAAACAGTGCAAATCAAATATCCTCCCACCATGCCCCAAAATCTTTCATAGTTTCCAAACTTACTCTCAGTAAAATCTAAGCTGCTGACCAGGGTCTCCATGGCCATATATGATTTGATTCTTACATACCCTTTCCATATCAGCTTATAGTACTTCTCTTATGCAGATCCAACCACACTGGAATTGTTCTTTCTGTTCTTTAACCATGGAAATCATGCTTTCACTTTTTGCTATTCCCCTTGACTGGGATGTTTTGCTTCCAGGTCAGGTCTTAGCACATACCTCTATTGAAAATTATCTTCTTCATAAATTTTTCACTTCCTTATTTATCTGCCTCCTCCATCACTCACACATAAAATACAATTAAAGCTCCATGAAACTAGGGCTTTGTGTATCATGATCAAATCTGTATCCTTATTATGCTTAAGTGATAAGTAAATAAAATAACATATTGTCCCTTATACACAGAGGTGAATCATCAGTATTGCCCACAATTTGGATGATCTCACTTTTACTAGTGAATGTGCACTAATTCATTTTCTTTTGTGCTTCATTTACTATGTGACTGAAAGGAATTAAGGGTTTCTCTAGTGGTAGGTACATATATGAAAAAAGAAAGAATTAAAAATTGAACCCATATGTTTCTGAGGAATGCAACTTGGTTTTCTGAGGCAATCCATTGAGTGGCTAGAATGGCCTCTTAAATAATTGCATTTTCTTGAATCAGTATGCTGTGACTAAACTACTTGTGATAACAGAGAATTGATTTTTCCTCTTATACTTCCCTTCCAAATTCAAACCCTACCGTAAGAAGAAACAATTAGATTCTTTCTAAATGCGATGTTACTGATGAGCTTATTCCATGGTCAATGGTGGAAATCAATTTTCATTTACGAACCTACAGTACTTTGCCTTTTTCCTTTTTTTGTAATTTTTATCGATTCTTTTTTCCCTGGAAAGACACTATCCATTCTGCTGTAGCCAGGCACTGTTTGCAAAGCCCCAAAATAATGAAGTAAAAGTTCCCAGTGAGCTTCCCTAAACTGGTCACATGTCCACATTTTAGTATGTAGATGAAGGCCATTATATCTATTACAAAACATGGAAGAAGATTTCTATTTAGAAGAGATTGACACAATATTGTGGCAAAACTCAAAATAGGTTCTTCTCTGATCTTTCCAGTGAATTCAGGGGCTAGAAAGAGTGTAAAGAATACTATAATGAATTACATATTATTCTTTTTAGTTAAGTGTGACCATTAACTCTTTCAAATCAAAAGCAATTTGAAACAACTGCCTTTGTCCTTCCCAAGCTCTGAGCTATGGGTGTTTTGTATAGTGTGTATTTAGTAGATATTTGTTGACAAGAAGAATGATAATATCCATCAGTAATTTTTATATCAGTATGGTATACACAATGTAGTTCCTGGATTTATACAAACAAAAGAGTCTGCCTTATGGGAATAACTTGTTTCAAAGCAAAGTTTTTTGGACAGGTGCCTTCTCAGGTTAGGCAATCTTTCCTTTTTTGTTTACAGTGAAAATCACCTATGAAAATGTTGGCAGGTAAAAATGGCCTCCTTCACATTTAGTTGTCATATATAGATCTTCTTTGGCATTATTTTCCAATAAACATTTAATAAACTTTCCTTCATGTAAAATTATCATTTCATGTCTTTTATAATGAAGGACAATGTGTCATTTAAATGTATGAATCAATAGGGGAAACAATAATAATAATATAATTTAAAAGTAAGATAAATAAAACCATTCCTGATATATTCCTTTGTGAATAACAGTAGAAAATGAATATGTGGCCTCATTTAATAAAAATTAAAAAAATTTGTTTCCTGTATCCTAATGAAAAAATGAAATAAAACAAGTTTTTGATTCTAATTTTGTCACTGTACCCTTCTGACAAAATTGTATTTTAGTTTAACTTTTCTACCTATATATACTTTTCTTCCCCTACTTTATGAGTAATTTCTGCTATCTATTCCTTCCCAGTAGAAAATTAGAGAACTTTTATTATTAGAATTATCTTATAAAGTATTCTTAATTATAAAATTAAAAACTTAACTTGGCAATAAAATGAGAAATTTATTTTCTTCTTATATCATGCTTCTGAACACATGGTAATTTATCTAACCTTTTTAATAAAAGTCTTTCTAGTAACATCTAAACTCTAGCTGTGTTTATTAATTGAAAATTAGTAGTTGATAGATGGCCATGAGGATTGGGAGCACAGCATAGGGAATGTAGTTAGAAGTAATATAATGGCAAGGTGTAGAGCCAGAGGAGAGAAAGCAATCAGGGAGATCATTTATAAACTATATAAATGTCTAACCAATGTACTGTATACTTGAAACTAATAATAAAATTAAATTAAAACAAAGAAAATTTATGCTCTATTTTTATTTAAAAGTATTATACTGTATATGTTTCGACTATTTCATGATTCTAGAGATTTGGTGTAGTCTTTATTTCATTCTGTTGTTGAGGTCTCTTTGCATTTGTATCATTGTTTTCACCAGTGTATGTAGCTTTCACTTTGTTGGAGATGCTGGTAGATTTGAGTACTGCACTCTCTAGTCATTAAAGTAATCAGAGGTTCTTTGGTTTACTTAAGAAGAAAAGCCTTTCAAGTACACAAATTTGAATCACCTTGGCTCAGTAGCCACACTATCAGGAGTTAATGATTTTCTTAACAGTTGTCTCCCTACAGAATGTTTTCAGCTGTGTTGTGATTGCTAGACTTTTCCCTGCTGGGAAACTGACCCATATACCTGTGAAGCTCAGAAAAATTCCATTGTCCCATTGGGATATCAGTCAGCCTTCTCTAATCCAGTCGTTAAGTCAGGCCAAAAAAAAAAAAAAAAAAGAGAGAAAGAGCTAAATCAGTAACGTAGATCTAAGATGTGGTTTCTATTATGTACTAGATAACTACATCTAGTAGAGTGAAAAAGCAAGAAAATCAATTTTTAAGATGTTCCAGAAGAAAATTTGGGTAATGATGTTTATATGTGTATATTAGGTGCATTTATAGTAATATGTTTCTAAGTCATCTATGCTGATAGCTCATGATTATAGAATAAGTTTGGTTTTTACTGGAGTTATTTATTTGAACAGAAAATTATCGCTTAGTTGCAGGCCAGATTGAAAGATTAGAGAGGAAAAATTGGAAGGAAATAGTTGTGCCTGTTACTTCTCCACTAACGGTGGATTAGTTTCTAGCCCTCTCGCATTCACTTGTGGTTCAATAGTGTTTTGTGTATATTCTAAATTTCTTAGTGATCCTGTTTAAAGGTTTTTTGTATAAAGGCTTTTTATTTTAAAATATATAATATGCACATTATCTACAACATAGAACTTCAAGGAGGAAATAGCTGTATCATATTTGTGCATTTTCTTCCAAATTTAATAAGCTAAATATATTATATTAAATGTTTTCCTAAATAGAATGATGTATCAGCTACCAGATAAAATACAGGACATTGAGTTAAATTTTCATTTAAAATAAGCAATGGATATTTTTATTATAAGTATGTTTCAAATATTACATAGGACATACACTAAAAATTATTTGTTGTTATATGAAATTCAAATTTAATATTAGTGTATTATAACCTTTGCAATATTTGGGACATTTAAAATAAAAATTTAACTGTTTTTGGAAATACAAATGTAACTCAATATACTTTATTTTTATCTGCTAAGTCTGACGATCTTAGTTGTGGATAATTTGAGATATGAAAAACATTATATTTAGACACCTATAACTTTAATATATAAGCATAATTACTTATAACACTTTAATGTACTTCCTTACAGATTTTTTATATAATATTTTACTAGAATTGTGCTCATAATACAAATTTTTATTTTTAAAAAATATTTTTTAAAAGATTTATTGTTATTAGACTAAAATTGATACAATGAGAAGCTTGAAGATGGGTAATATTAATCTTCGGTAAATTTATTGGACTTTCCAATGTAGTTTTAAAAAAGTCATTTAATGTCTTTTAAAGGGTCAAGAAATTATGAGAAATTTTCTTCACACAAGGCAATGTCATTTTAATGCAATATATTTATGCAAAGAGAGATTAAGAGCTATTTTGTTTAGTGATTCTTCTACTGTGGCCACTGTAAAAATAATTTGCTTTTCATAATTTGGAATAGTAGTCATTATTATTCTAAGTATCAATAAAATATAGCGAAATATTTCATTAAAAATAGGATAATAAATCTGGAGCAGGAAATAAATTCCTAGAAACTAAAAAGAAATGACTACATAAGAAGGAAAGTTAAGGAATGCTATAGAGAATAAAACTTCATCTTTGTATGACAGAATCTAACAAATGACTCTCAAGGTCTGGTTCTAAGCTAAATAACAGAAGACTTGAAAATTTCTTTAAAATTATTCCCTATCCATGAATTTTAATTATTTTTTTTTATGTCTGGTGAACTAGAATAAGTCCAGTATTTCTAAAAAAATAAATATATGGATAGCATATTTTCTGCAGCTTTGCATATTTAAAGGCAATAATGCTTTCACATAGGAAAAATTATTCAATATAGTATTTTGATATAGTATTTCTGAATATTAAATTATTCTTCCAAAATTCTGAAAACACAAAGCCATTGTATCCTTAACACTGGTAGAAAGGAATAAGCCCAGTTTTGGTCAGGCATTGTTTTCCATGCCTTAAATTTAACTTCTATTACCTTTTTTTTTAATTTTTATTTTTCAATTAGAGTTGACATTCAATATCATTTTATATTAGTTTCAGGTGTATAGCATAGTGGTTAGACACTTATATAATTTATGAAGTGATCACCCTGATTAGTCTAGTACCCATCTGGCACTATATGTAGTTATTATAATATTATTGACTATATTCCTTATTCTGTACTCTACTTGCCTGTGACTGTTTTGTACCTATCAATTCTTACTTCCTAATCCTTTCACCTTTATCACTCAGCCTCCCCAAATCCCCTCCCATTTGCAGTCACCATTTTGTTCTCTTTATCTGTAAGTCTGTTTTCATTTTGTTTGTTCATTTGTTTTCTTCCTTAGATTCCATATATAAGTGATATCATGTGGTATTTGACTTTCTCTGTCTGACTTATTTCACTTAGTGCAATACCCTATAGGTTCATCCATGTCATTGCAAATGTGAGATTTCACATTTTTTATAAATTTATTTATTTAAATTAGTTTCAAGTATACAGTACATTGGTTAGACATCTATAATGTTCGTAAAACGATCTCCTCAATCGCTCCCTCCCTCTCCTGGCCCTCCACTTAACTATCATATTAACATTAACTGCATTCCCTCTGCCATGCTCCCAGTGCCCAACTATCAACTACTAATTTGTACTTCTTTAGCTCTTTACCCCATTCTCTCAGCCTCCAAAATCCCCTCCCCTCTATCCGTCACCAAATTGTCCTCTATATTTGTGAGTCTGTTTTTAATTAATTTGTTCTTTTTGTTCCTTAGATACCACATATAAGTGAAATCATGTGATATTTATCTTTGTCTGATTTATTTCACTCAGCATAACCTCTAGGTCCATCCATGTTGTTGCAAATGGTAGGATTTGATTTTTTTAAAGGCTAAGTAATATTCCATTGTATACATGAACCATAATTTCTTTATCCAATCATCTGTTGATGGGCATTTAGGTTGTTTCCATATCTTGGCTATTGTAAATTGTGCTTCCATGAATATTGGAATGCATAGATCTTTACGAATTATTGTTTTGGTTTTCTTTGGATAAATACTCAGAAGTGCAATTGCTGGGTCAAAAGGTATATCCACTTTTAATTTTTTGAGAAATTTTATATTGTTTTCCATAGTGGCTGTACCAATTTGCAATCATACCAAAAATGTAAGAGAGTTCCCGTTTCTTTGCATCCTCACTAGCACTTGCTGGTTTTTGATTTACTGATGATAGCCATTCTGACAGGTGTAAGGTGATATCTCATTGAGGTTTTAATTTGCATTTCTCTGATGATTAGCGACCTTGAGCATCTTTTGATACGTTTGTTAGCCATCTGTATTTCCTCTTTGGAGAAGTATCTGTTCAGGTCCTCTGCCCATTTTTTAATTGGATTGTTTGTTTTTTTTGTTGTTGAGTTATTTAAGTTCTTTATAAATTTTAAATATTAACTCCTTATCAGATGTATCATTAGCTTATATCTTCTCCCAAACGGTCAGTTGTCTTTTTGTTTTGTTGATGGTTTCCTTTGCTGTACAAAAACTTTTTAGTTTGATGAGGTCCAATTTGTTTATTTTTTCTTTTATTTCCCTTACTCGAGGAGATATATCTGAAAAGAAATTCTTGTTTAGTAATATCAGAGAGTCTACTGCCTATGTTTTCTTCTAAAAGTTTTATGGTTTCAGGTCTTATATTTAAATTTTTAATCTAGTCTACAGCCATGCCACCCTGAACATGCCCAATTCCTTCTGATCTCAGAAGCTAAGCAGGTTCTGGCCTGGTTAGTACTTGGATGACAGACCACCTAGGAAGATCAGGTGCTGTAGGCATTAAATAATCAATCAATCAAACAAACAAACAAACAAATAAATAAATCTTTAATCCATTTTGAGTCTATTCTTGTATATGGTACAAGAAGATGGTCCAGCTTCTTTTTTTTTGCATGTATCTGTCCAATTTTCCCAGCACCATTTAATAAAGAGACTGTCTTTATCCCATTGTATATTCTTACCTCCTTTGTCAAATATTAAGTGAGCATATAAGCATGGATTTATTTCTGGGCTCTCTATTCTGTTCCATTGATCAATGTATCTGTTTTTATGCCAGTAGTATGCCCTTTTGCTTACTGTAGCCTTGTAGTATAGTTTGATATCAGGTAGTGTGATACCTCCAACTTTGTTCTTCTTTCTCAAGATTGCCATGGCTATCGGTTTTTTTTTATGACTTTATATAAATTTTAGGATTATTTGTTCTAGCTTTCTGAAAAATGCCATTGGTATTTTGATAGGGATTGCACTGAATCTATAGATTGCTTTGGGTAGTATGGCTATTTTAACAATGCTGATTCTTCCTACTCATGAACAGGGTATATGCTTACATTTATTTGTATCTTCTTCAATTTATTTTTGAATAACATAATTTTCTGAAAACATTCTTCTACATTCTTGGTTAAGGTAATTCCCAGGTATTTTTGACGCAATTGTACAAGGGTTGGTTTTCCTAATTTCTCTTTCTGAAAATTCGACATTGGTGTATAAAAATGCCACTGACTTCTTCTGAATATTTATTTTGTATCATGTTACATTACTGAATTAATTGATCAATTCTTACAGTTTTTTGGTGGAATTTTTTGGGTTCTCTCTACATAGTATCATGTCATTAGCAAAAAGCAAGAGTTTTATTTCTTTTTTAATTTGAATACCTTTTATTTCTCTTTCTTGTCTTATTGCTGTGGCTAAGACTTCCAACACAATGTTGAAGAGGAGTGGTGAAAGTGGGCATCCTTGTCTTGTTCCTGATCTTAAGGAAAATGCTTTTAGCCTTTCCTCATTGAATATGATGTTAGCTGTAGGTTTTACATGTATGGCCTTTATTATGTTCACATATGTTCACTCTATTATTACTTTGCTAAGAGTTTTTATCATAAATGCATGCTGGATTTTGTTGAATGCTTTTTCTGCATCAATTGATATGATCATATCATTTTTATCTTTCGATTTGTTAATGTGGTGTATCCCATTAATTGATTTGTGGATATTGAACCAAATTTGCATCCCAGGAATAAATCCAACTTGACCATGATGCATGATATTTTTAATGTATTGCTGAATTTGATTTGCTAATATTTTGAAGATTTTTGCATCAATGTTCATAAAAGATATTGGTCTATGGTTTTCTTTTTTTGTAATGTCTTTGCCTGATTTTGGAATCAAGGTAATAGTGGCCTCATAAAAAGAGTAGGGAGCCTTCTCTCTTCTTGAATATTTTGTAATAGTTTGAGAACAATAGGTGATAATTCTTCTTTGACTATTTGGTAAAATTCGTCTATGAAGCCCTCTGGTCCAGGACTTTTGTTTTTTGGTAGGTTTTTGATGACTAATTCTATTTCATTGGTGGTAATCAGTTGATTCAGATTTTCTGTTTCTTCTTGACTTAGTCTTGGGTGATTGTATGTTTCTAGGAATGTATACATTTCTTGCAGATTGTTCAATTCATTGGCATTTAATTGCTCATAGTATTTTTTATGATCCATTGTATTTTTGTGGAGTCCATGGTTATTTTTCCTCTTTTATTTCTGATTTTATTTATTTGAGTCCTCTTTCTTTTTTCCTTGATAAGTCTGGCTAAGGGTCTGTCAATATGGTTTATCCTTTCAAAGAACCAGTTCTTGGTTTCATTAATTTTTTGTATTGTTTTTCTAGAATCTATTTCATTTATTTCCACTCTGATCTTTATTATTTCCTTCCTTCTATTCACTTCAGGCTTAGTTTGCTGTTCTTTTTCTAGTTCTTTTAATTGTAAGGTTAGATTGTTTATTTGAGCTTTTTATTGTTTCTTGAGGTGGGCCTGTCTTGCTATGAATTTCTTTCTTAGGACTGCTGTGTCCTATAAATTTTGAGTTGTGTTTTCCTTTTCATTTGTCTCTAGGAATCTTTTGATTTCTTCCTTGATCTCAGTAATAACACATTTATTGTGTAGTAGCATGTTATTTGGCCTCCATGTATATTTTTGTATATTTTCCAGTATTTTTCTTGTAGTTGATTTCTAGTTTCATACCATTGTGATCAGAGATTTCAATCTTCTTAAATTTATTGAGACTTGATTTGTGTCCTAACATGTGATCTATCCTTGAAAATGTTCCATATGCACTTAGAATGTATATTTTGCTGCTTTGGGGTAAAATCCTCTGAAAATATCTAAGTCCATCTGTTCTAGTGTATCTTTTAGGCCCGTTGTTTCCTTGTTGATCATTTGCCTGGAAGATCTGTCTATTGGTGTTAATGGACACCAATGTTAAAGTCTTCTACTGTGAATGTATTACTCTTGATCTCTCCTCTTATGTACATCAATAATTACTTTATGTATGTAATTGCTCTTATGTTGGATGCATATATGTTTACTAGGGTTATGTCCTCTTGATTTATTGATCCCTTTATTATTATGTAATGCCCTTTTTTATCTCTTATTATACCCTTCATTTTAAAGTCTGTTTAATCTGATGTAAGTATTGCTACCCTGGCTTTTTTTTTTTTTTTCATTTTCATTTGCGTGAAATATCTTTTTCCATCCCTTTACTTTCAGTCTGTGAGTATCATTTGATCTGAAGTGGGTCTCTTGTAGAGAGCATATGCATGGGTCTTGTTTTTTTATCCATTCAGTTACCCTACGTCTTTTGATTGAAGCACTTAATCCGTTTACATTTAAAATGATTACTGACAGGTACATTGTTTCTATTATTTTATTATTCATATTTTTTTATTTGTATTTTCTTTTTTACCCCTTCTCTTTTTACAGAAGACCCTTTAACATTTCTTGTAATAATGGCTTGTTGGTGATGAATTCCTTAAGCTTTTTTCTGCCTGGGAAACTATCTCACCTTCCATTTTATCAAAAGCCTTGCTGGGTAGAATATCCATGTCTATAGATTCTTGTTTTTAATAACTTTGAATATTTCTTGCCATTCCCTTCTGGCCTGCAAAGTTTCCATTGAAAAGTCAGCAGACATTCTTATGGCGGTACCCTTGTAAGTAACCACCTTCCTTTCTCTTGCTGCTTTTAAGATTCTCTCTTTTTCTTTGACCTTTGGCATTTTAATTATGATGTGTCTTGGTGTAGGTCTGTGTGAATTCCTCTCGTCTGGAACTCTTTGTGCTTCCTGAACTTGTATGTCTAATTGCTTTGCCAGGTTAGGAAAATTTTCTGTCATTATTTCTTCAAATGGAGTCTTAATCCCTTGCTCTCTCTCTTCCTCTTCAGGTACTTCTATGAGCCAGATATTATTATGCTTCATGATGTTTCAGGGGTCTCTTAAATTATCCTCATTTTTAAAATTCTTTTTCTTTTTGTCATTCTGATTGGGTATAGTCTGCTACCTTGTCTTCCAATTCACTGATTCGATCTTCTGCTTCATCCAATCTACTGTTGAATCTTTCTAATGTAGTCTTTATTTCTGTTACCATATTCCTCATTTCTACCTGGTTCTTTTTTATGGTTTCTATGTCCTTTTTTATGCTGTTGTGGTTCTTATTGTGTTTATCCATTCTCCCCATAAGTTCATTGAGCATCCTTATAACCATTATTTTGAACTCTGACTCTGGTAGATTGCTTACCTCCATTTCATTTAGCTTTTCTAAAGTTTCCTCTTGTTGTTTCATTTGTGGCATATTTCTTTGTTTTCTCATTTTATTAACCCCTCTGTGTTCTTTTCTATGTGTCAGGAATATTTGCTTTGTCTCTCTCCCTTAGCCAGATGGCCTAATGTGGAAGGTGTACTGTGTGGTTTAGTGGCACACTCTCCCTGATCCCTTGTGCTGGGAGCTCTTGAGGTAGCCTATATGTGGGTTGTGTGTGGTTTTCTGTTGTCTCCAAGCCTTTATTAATGTTAGTAGATCACTGGGTGGGATTAACATTCAGGCTGACTAATTGTGGGAATTGGCTGCACCCTCAGGATAAGAGTTGTGTGGGGGCTTATCCCACTGAGTGAGATTTGCCCTAGCAGGCTTGTGTACTTGTCGCAACCACCCTTTGTGTGTATCACTACTGGAACTCGTCAGGAGTTGCCCTGTTGTGGTCTGGTGCCAGCCTATAGATGTGTTGGTTCTGTGGCCCCTTGGGAGGGGATCCCCCATAGGCCAAGATCAGCTGCTGCTTTTGATTGCTCAGGGCTACCTGGTGAGAACTACAAAGCAATCCGCTGATGGTTGTTGCCTATGCTAGATCTATAGGTAAGTGGAAGAGACAGCACTATAGGCAGCTCTCGGTTATCCCCTGTCCCTCACCTATGGCAGTTTAGCAGAGGGACTAGTGCTCCTCAAGGCCTGATACTGCTTATCAGTTGTCTGTAAGTCTCTGAAACTGGATGAGCCTCTGGGTGATATGCATGTTGAGTGGTGCAGGGACCCTGGGAGTCTCCTGAGTAAATTTTCCCCTGCCACTGCAGTGTCAGTTTACATGCCCATGATGTCTCTGTGGCTCACTGGACAAATTTCCACTTGTAGCAAGGTCATCTGCTGCCCCCCGCCCCGGGCCTAAATGTGCTACCCTAGAGCAGAAACAGCTGCCAATCAATGTGCAGCAGGATCTTTGTGTACTGGATGACGCAGGAGCTCAGGGAATCAAAGGGCCATTAGGCCAATAAAGACCCCTGAAATCCCCTTAAGAGGTATTGCAGCTTATACGGGCAGCAGTGGTCTGTTCACAACTGTTTTCTTCAGAATGCACTCGCTGCATTAGCCAAGTTCTGTTGCCTGCCTTAACTGCTCAACCCCAGAGCCAAGTAAGGCACAAAAGGCTGCTTGTCAATGGGCTGCAGACACTTTGTGGCTTGGGAGAGAAGTGGGATCTCAAGGCAACAAGGTTCGTTTGGTTAAAGTAGCCTCAGTTTTGCTGCAACATCTGTGCCTGGGCATTCCCTCTGTAGACCCAGATCACAGTGAGACCAACTGCCATCAGGGGTGTTCCTGCAGACCCCTATGCTCCCCGGACACAATATTGCCACTCTTACAGGCAGCAAAGGTCTGCCTGCCATTGATTTCTGTGCAGTGACCACCCTGTGCCAGCCAAAGTTTGTTGTCTGTGTAGATAAGGTGATCAGAGGAGGGGAAAGGCAGGGCTGTGTCTGTTCATTGTCAATAGGCCACCTGGAGCAATTTGTGAGTAGGGTGGAGCAGGGGCTCAGAGAGACAATGGCAGTCAGATCAATACAGCCTCTGTCTTGCTGCAAATTTGGTAATTGTGAGTTCCCACAGAAGACACAGATCATAGCAAGACCAGCTGCTGTCTGAGACTGGCTGACAGGTTCCCAATATCTGCCCAAGTTCATGTTGGCAGCAGTGATCTGCCTGATCTTATCTCTGAAATGGAGCTCACAGTGCTAGCTGCTGTTCCTGGGATTAGAAATGTCATTCACAACAATGGCCACCCCACTGTGAATACTTGGCTCTGAATCACTGGGATCAGTGCTTGGCATCCATCCAGGAATAACTACCACCTGCAGTCTGCAGGTTAGGTGGGGCAGGATGATCCCTTCAGACCAGTGCTCCCAAATGATTCTGTGGGAGGGGTCTGCACAATTAAGCCTGCCTGGTCTGTAGGTTACCCTGTAGTGGGGCTGTACTAAAGCACAATGGTGGCTGCCTTTCCAGCCCTCATTCTGACTCCAGGTAATGGAGACTTTTTTATAATGAACCCTATGTGATCCTCTTACCCACCGCTGGTGTTCTGGATGAGTGTCTGCAGATCAGAAAGCCTTTGTGTGAGTCCTTCAAAGAAATATCTATAGGCTCAGTCACCTTTCATCTTACCCAGATGGCCAGAATCCCCTCAAGTTTCTACAGTCAGAATTATTGGCATCTCCTCTTCCCTGGGCTGGAATCCTGTGCTGGAGAGCCCCCAAATGAGACTAGGATACCCCTCTCCTTCAGGAGAGCCTCTGCAGCCTCAATCTCCCTTCCAGTGATCCTCTACCTCCCGCAAGTACAGGTCCAGCCTGATTAGTGACTTTGTCTCTCCTACTGGCTTCGATGTGGCTCCTTTATATTATCAGATGTAGGTGTTATGATCAGCTGTACTTCAGGTGATACTCCACGTTGATTATTTTATAATTTGGTTGTAATTTCAGTGCAGTCCTGGGAGGAGACGAACCCTGCTTTTACTTAGTCTACCAACTTCCCCTAACTCTCCATGATACACATTCCAAGATTTCATTTTTTATGACTATTATTCCATTATATATATGTACCACCACTTCTTTATTCTATTGTCTATTGATCAGATCCTAAGTTCTTTCATATCTTGGCTATTGTAAATAGCACTGCCATGAACCTAAGGGCACATGTGTCTTTTCGAATTAGTATTTTGTTTGTTTTTTTTTTTATTTTTTTTGTTTGTTTGTTTTGTTTTGGTTTGGTTTGGTTTTTTTGGACAAATACCCAGAAGTATAATTCCTGGGTCATGAGGTAGTTCTATGCTTAATTTTTTGAGGAAACTCCCAACTCTTTTCCATAGTGGTTATACCAATTTGCAATCCTACCAACAGTGCATGAGGGTTCCCTTTTCTCCGCATCCCTGCCAAAACTTGCAGTTTGTTGATTTGTTGATGATAGTCATTCTGACAGGTGTGAGGTGATAGCTCATTGTGGGTTCAATTTGCATTTCTCCAATGATTAAAGATGTTGAGAATCTTTTCAGATGTCTATTGGCCATCCGAATGCCACCTTTGGAGAAATGCCTATTCAGGTCCTTTGCCCACATTTTAATTGGATAGTTTGTGTTTTTTTGGTGTTGAGTTGTATGATTTCTTTCTAAATTTTTGGATATTAATGCCTTATCAGATGTATCATTGGTGGATATCTTCTCCCATTCAGGAGGTTGTCTTTTAGTTTTGTGGATGGTTTCCTTTGCTGTGCAAAAACTTTTTAGTTTGATGTAGTCTCATTTGTTTATTTTTTCTTTTGTTTCCCTTCCAAGGAGATATACCAAGAAAAGTATTACTATGAACAATGCTAGAGGGTTTGTTGCCTATGTTTTCTTCTAGGAGTTTTATCGTTTTGGGTCTCATATTTAAGTCTCTAATCTATTTTGAGTTTATTCTTGTATATAATGAAAGAAGGTGGTCCAACTTCATTTTTTTTGCATGTATCTTAGTTTTTCTAATACCATTTTTCAAATGACCATCTTTATCAATTGTATATTATTGCCTCCTTTGTCATAGATTAAATGACAAAGGTGTGAATTTATTTCTGGGCTCTCTAATTTTGTTCCATTGATCTATATGTCTGTTTTTTATGCCAGAACCAAGCTGTTTTGATTGTTATAGCCTTGTAGTATAGTTTGATATCGGGTAGTGTGGTACCTTCAACTTTGTTCTTCTTTCTCAAGATTGTGTGGCTATTCAGAGCCTTTTATGGTTTCATTGGTATTTTGATAAGAATTGCATAGAATATCTAGATTGTTTTAGGTAGTATGGACTTTTTCACAATGTTAATTCTTTCTATCCATGAGATGGTATATACTTCCATTTGTTTGTATTGTCTTCAAATTTTCTTCAATGACATAATTTTTTGAATACAGGTCTTTTGTCTCATTGGCTAAATTTATTACTTGGTATTTTATTATTTTTTTCATGCATTTGTGAATGAGATTGTTTTTTTAATTTCTCTTTCTGACAATATATCATTGGTGTATAGAAATGTAACCAATTTCTGAATACTAATTTTGAATCTTGCTACTTTACTGAATTTATCAATTCTAACAGGTTGTTATTTTTTGTTGTTGTTGTTGAATATTTAGAGTTATCTCTGTACAGTATCATATCATCTGTAAATAATGAAAGTTTTACTTCTTTTTTTCCAATTTGAATGCTTTTTTGGGGTGTGTGTAATTGCTGTAGCTAAGACTTTCAATACTATGCTGAATAAAAGTGTTGAAAGTGGGCATCTTGTCTTGTTCCTGATCTTAAAACATTTTTAGCTTTTCCCTGTTGAGTATGATATTACCTGTGGTGTGTCATATATAGCCTTTATTATGTTAAGGCATATTACTTTTATTCCCATTTTGCTGAGAGTTTTTATCATACATGGATGCTGGATTTTGTCAAATGTCTTTCTTGCATCTATTAATAGGATCATATAATTTTTATCCTTCAACTTGTTAATGTGATGTATCACATTCATTGATTTGTGGATATTGTAATCTATTTTCTGCACATCAAAGGCCTTTTTTCTTTTTCTTTCTATTCAAATATTTACAATTTATTTCTCAGGCATTCAGTGAGTGCTCCAATTTACATTCACAAGTTTATCTTCAGTTTAATTTTTTCTTTTATTATAATTGTTGTTTATTGCTTTTTAACTTTAGATAAAAGATATTTGAATGTAAGACCAACATTCCCATTCTTTCATACTGTGTTATCTTCATTTGCTTATGAAATTCTTTTTCATAACTCTTTTAAGGTATATTTTACATATCATATAGTTAACTCAAGTATACAATTCAATAATATTTAATAAAGTAATAAACTTTTATAATTATTATGATAAATAATTTTAAAAACATTTTCATCACCTGTTTGAGTTCCTATAAACTGTTAATTCATATTTTCCCCCAAGTCCTGGCCCCAGGAAACCACTAATTTGCTTTCTGTTTCTATAGATTTGCCTTTTCTGAATATGTCATATAAATGGAATCATACGAAATGTACTCTCTTATGACCTGCTTCTTTTATTCTTTACTCTGTGAGTACTTCTAGTTTTTCTATGTTAGTTCTTCAGTTTTCTAAAACTTCAAATCTATACTCAATAACCTATAGTATAGATTTTGATTCTGATATCACATTTCTTTGAAATTCTTTCTTGAGCACACACACACACACACCACACACAATAAAAGACTTAGTTAAATTATCAGGTTGTTTAGATGTATGTTGATAGAATCACAATATATTGTAAAAATGATTCCCTTGTGTTTCATAATCAGGTTCTAGAGCAGAAGCTGGATGCATTAAAAATAATCATTAGTGTTTGTAGAATAAGCAAATGCTAACAGTGACCTTGATTCTCAGAGTAAAGATCTGAGGTTCACTGAGCAAAATATTGGTAATTAGCTCTGATTTTACTGTTATTGAAAAGTGTTAATTATTTAATGAGTTTTAAAGTGCTTAACTGTTTTTTCCTTAATGAAAATTATAGAAATGGGTAATCAACATATTTTTATTTGCCCATTGAGGGACAGAAAACACACACAAAAATGTTTTTAACACCCTTCTTAGTCAAAATTTGAAGAGAAATGCATCTCTTATAAAACTCCCTCATGTTCTTAGATGAACTGAAATATTGATAATTTTCAAAACTTAAAATGCAATTTTCTTTATAGAATATATAACATTTATTCCAAAAACTGATGATTAATGGGACTTAAAATACGTATTTAGTCTCCTTTTGGTGTTCTAGGATTCTCTGTAAACTTTTTATCAGAAATATAAACATGTAATAAAAGTCAAATTAACCAATGCAGAAGTTGTAAACTATGTATATTGCATCAAATACATCAAACATATAATCCCTATTCCAAAGTTCAGGTTTTTAAAATTGATTAGAATAATAATCAAGAGTTACCTTAATAGTTTTATTGAAAGCATTTATGGTGAAAGTTTACAGTAGTATAGAACAATTCCAATTTGAGTAAACTGAGTTTTAGTATAGCAAGGGACTATTGGAATTGTGGATCTGTCACTGAATTTATCTTATCTAATACAAGGGACAAGTGAAAATAGAGCCAAGAATCATATATATTCAGCATCATGAAGCAAAATAAATAATAATAATAAATAATCAACAAAACAAAACACACACACTTTACAGATTCGTAATCAACATACAGATTTTCAAATGTTTATCTAAAGCTGAGATCCCCTACTCTTTTTGTATCCACTTTTGTATCTCTTTTGTATCCATGCTGAGGACATACAAAGATGTCATGGAAGTCATCAACATTCAGATTATTATTATTTTTGCAATGTAACATGTAAATAAATTTTGTTCAGTCATGATGAGAGCTGTCTTCTGTAAAGAAGGCTGAAAGCAAAGAGAGCTTAAAGTGCCAGACTTGTTTTAGAGTCATCTACTTCTAAATGTGTCATTTCAGGTTTAGATGACTGTGTCTACAAAAGTAACACCTAGATGCATTGCTCTTAATTCCTTGGACCAGAATAGTGGAAAATATTAGATTTTCAAGAAATAAATACTTTTTGCCTTTACCTCATATTTTAGCCTCTGGGCAAGGAGTTTTTCTGCTTAGATTTTGGTATCTTCCCAAATTTGGGAGCAGAGAATGAAACCCTCTCTTTCTACTCCCTTACTATCTCCTTTGAAGGTAGAAAGGGATTGCTAATTTTATGACTCAGGCACTAAGAATCCTACTTTCTTTAATGGGCTTTAAAAGATACTGTGTGTTTTTGAGTAAGCTTTTGTCTTTCCTTTTTCTTTAGGCAAGCCAGTAAGAAGGTAATTGCTCCTGGCAGCTCTAGGGTTAAGATCTTATTCTATCTCTGAAATTATATTGCTCTATAGAGCAGGAGACTAGACTTCTAACCTAAAGACAGAACTCTGTCTTTCTACCCTACCTGAACATTTATGTTTCAAGAATTAGCTAGAGACTGTTAAAGAGACTAATTTGTCCTTTATTAAGTTATCTTTACCAGTCCATCTTTTATTAAAGTTTTGCCTTACAATATAGTGTATATTTCTTACTACCAATCAAATAGCCATTATTTCTAACACCTGACTATTGTCCAGATTGAAGGGCATCAGAACACACGAATGCTTTTGTAGATTGGATAATTTATGATTTTTTTTTGTATGATGGATTATTATTAGTCCTATTTGTCAGCTTTCCTTACAACCACACTAACATATAATCAGGAATGTTAATGTGACATTTTATATTTTAAAATTGATTGATAGCTTTAGTGACTATTAAAGAGTTTATATAGTACTCTTCCAAAACTTTTTTTCCCCTTACATTAAGTTCTTTTGCTGAATTCCCCCTCATTGCCTCTACATGGTGTTAGATTTTCGGAAGGAGGAAGGAATAATGCCGAAGGGGTTAAGCAAGATTTATTGTAGCAGAGTGACAGCTTGGCTGAGCCTGAATGGTGTCAACCTCAAATGCGAGGGAACCTGAAACTTATATGGGGCTTGAGGCAGGCCTTTTTGGTGGGAATATTTTGGGAGGGTAAATTGGCCAGGAAGGGAGGAGAGTCCAGTGAACCGAAGGTGAGCATGTAGCATTGCCAACTAGGATGCAAGGTCTGATTCCCACACAAAGGTAAGGGAGAAGTCTGGTTCCCACACTATAGGGATTGGGGCGGGGGGTAGCGATAAGACCCTCCTAGACCTAACATTGCAGCTTTTTTATTTTATGTAATAGGGATGATGACTCCATCTTCTGCAGCTGCTTCCTACTGAATAAGAGCAGCAGGATTTGTTGGAAAGGGGTTCAATAGTGGACAGTCAACTGGAGTGTGGGATTGACTGGTAGGTTCTGCTGGCTGGAAGCCTTGATAGTGTGGCGTGGAGTGAAATAGCATGACTTCTGCTATAGACCAGTTGGCAAATGTGTGAAAATGGTCCAGTAGAAAGGAAGAAATCTGGCACTATATGCAAGGCCCAAAAGCCAAAATGAGAAAAATAGAGGTTAGAGCCCCTATGAAGGGTAAGAGCCAGGTAACCCAGTTGGTTTTTAGCCAAGTGTCCTAAGAATTTGGTTGGTGCTCTCTTATCTTATTGGCTTTGTCCTTTAGCTTTTTAGCTGCATCTCTTGCTAGTCCTGATTGGTTATCATAAAAACAACATTCTTCTTCCAGAAAGAGGCAGAAACCTTCTTTTTCAGCTGTCAGTAAATCTAGCCCTTGTCTGTTTTTAAAGTGACAGCTGCTAAGGAAGCAATTTGATCCTGTAATTGAACTATGCTTTTTGCAATCTCATCTAGGCTTTCTTGGAGATCATTGGACAATACTTTGAAATAGGATAGAGCAGTGGCAAGTTCCGCTATGCCTGTGCCTAGTTCGGCAGTGACTCCCAGTATGACCAACAGTGGGATGACCTAAATAACCCTTTTATGTTTTATTACTGTGTGATGGGAATTGGCAAGGACTGGTTATTAGGGGCTATATCTATATTGGGATAGAGATAAACTAGAGTACAAGTTCCAGTTCAGTTAGTGGGAAGACAGAGATAAGAGCTAGTGCAGTATAGAAAGAAGACCCCTTTGTCAGGTATACAAGTGGAAATATGTATGGGGAACAAATTAGTAAGAGGATAGATTGTTCCAGTGTGTCCTCTCTGAGGCTCAGAACTCCAGGCCATAAGAGTTGTAGCTATCTATAGCAGCTCCAGTCAAGAAGGATAGATGAGAAGGGGATTAGTAGGTCTGCAATGAAAGTTTGGGTAACTGCAAAGACAGTCATAATCCAAGGAAAGAAGGAGGAAGGTTATGGAACAGTTGTAAGAGGTTGCAAGGACTGTGGCGTAACCTATGGAGCAGACAGGTTGAGGAAAGAGGCCATTAGCCTCTGGAGAGACTTAATAGTCTGTTGAGTCCACTGTCCATTGGGTAATTAGATTGTGACAGTCTGATTGCATAGACTGGAAGGTAGGTGTCCTACAGATATGTTGCTACCAGTTCTTATGAAACAAGGGGGAGCCTTGGAAATCAAAGGGGTTTGAAGGGTAGTGGATCCTATTACTGGTATGAAGAGATATGATACCTTTGCAAGGGTTTGGGTATAGGAGAGATTAGAAGCTTGATTAGCCTGTGCTGTGGAGTAACTTCCAAGGAGTATATCTGCCCTTTTAAGGAAAATGAAGCCCTTTTCTTTTCTATATGAAAGGGTCATTTGTACATGGCGAAGGGAATGTGGAGGGCAGAGAATGCTAAGGAAGAGAGGAAAAGGCAGAGCCAGCAGTCCTTGGCTGCTGTAGGGTTGGACTTATTGAGGAGAGAATGGGTAAGATTGAGAGAAAGTTCAAGATGAGTGGTAGTGAGAAAGCTCTGTAGATCATTGGTGGTAGATATACTTGGAATGAGTGACTGAAAGGTGTTCCAAGTAAGAGACAATTTAAGGAAGGTGTGATTAAGAGTTGAAGATGAGACCATCGACCCCCACAATGGAGACTTGAGAGGGGCAAGTAGGACCTGCAAATTCAGGTAAGGCAGAGTAAATGGCCCCCATATCAATAAGAAAGGAGATTGGCTTACCTGCTACTAGTAGAGTTACCCTGGGCTCCAAAGCAGTGATAGGTTTGGGGGCCACAGGGCCTGGGAACCCTCAGTCTTCAGTGGTGAAGCCTAGAGGGCTGGACAGGCTGAGGTCCAGGTGTTCTGACTTTTCGGTGGGAAGAGATATGACCCTTCCTTGAGTAGGTCACAGTAGACTTTCCAGTGAACTTTCTTGCCACAGCATGGACAAGGGCCTGGGGAGGACAAGGATTAAGGCAACCTTGGCTCAGTTTTCCTCCTTGCCACACTTAAAGCAGGAGCCCTGAGAGGCCTTGAAGGTTCTGCCCTTAGAAGTTTGCTTATTTCTGTGGGAGCCCTGGATAGCTGCTGCCAGCATTAGCATTTAGCCTGATCCCTTTTAAGTAGTTCTTTTTTTGTTTCCTCATCTCAGTTATTGAGAAATTTAAAGGCAGCATTTAAGAGGTCCCTTTGTGGGATTTGAGGGCCATCTTCCAGCCTTTGTAATTTGCGTCTGATGTCAGGGGCCAATCGAGAAATGAAATGAGTCTGTAGGAAAAGGCCTACTGAGGAAAAGTCTAGTTTAATGTGTTTTTAGAAAGCCTCCATTAGGTGAAACAGAAAAAGGGAGGGATTTTCTTCTGGACCTTGGCTGATGTCTTTGACTTTTTCATAGTTAACTGCCTTGAGTGCTGCTTTTTGAAGCCCTGCTATAAGCCAAGTTACCATATGATTTCAGTGTCAGCAGCCTGGGAAATCTGATAGTTCCAGTTGGAATCCTGTCTGGGGACAGCTACTGTACCAACAGTCTATGGATTATCTTGCCGGTGGAGCATGTCAGCCTGACCCTGAGCAGCAAGCCAGACTCACTCTTTTACTCCCAGGAAAAGAGTGGAGGAAAGGATTATGTAGAGGTCATGCCAGGTAAGGTCACAGGATTGAGTTAGGTATTCAAATTCCTTAACATAAGTGGTGAAGTCGGTGCAGAAGGACCTTAACTTTTTCTCAATTTGAGAGAGATCAACCAGAGGAAAAGGGACATGAATGTGGACTATACCCTTGGCTCCTGCAGCTTCCTTTAAAGGGAAAAGAGTAGCAGGTTCCTGGGGATGAGTCGGAGAGCCTGTGTGAGGTAGGGAGAAAGAGGATTCTGAGAGATCTGAGCTGGACTTATTGGGAGCTAGGAGTTGAATGAGGAGGGAGTAGGAGAGTCATCTGGGAGGTTGGCTGAAAGAGGAACATAAGGGGGTAGGGGCCTAGGGAATGGGGGTTGGTGGTCAGTGGGATCAAAAGAGCAAGTGTGAGTTTAGGGAAGTAGACTGTTTGGAGTGAAGAAGTAAAATCTGATAAGTAGGGCAGGACTTACAGAGAGAGGGTCTGGAATGGAGAGTAAAGAAGGCCTAAATATAGAGAACTTCAGACCACTTTCCATTGCTAAGACAGATTGTGAAGGTCTCTTAATGTGTAAAAATCAAAGGTGCTCAGATCACTGAGATTTTATATTGTGGCCAAGCAGTGTTACAATAGAAAATGAGACGCTTAGGTTTGATATCACCTTTGAGGCTGAAGTTGTCTAAGTTCCTTAAAAGGCAGCCAAGCGAGATAGCTTTGGAGGGTGTAGAGGGTGTGTTCCCCATAATGAAAAGGATGAGAACCATAGGGAAAGTGGGGAGAGCAAGTAGCAAAACACAAGGGAGGAAGTGGCTTTTTGTGTGGACATCCCCACTGACAGAGTCCATCCTCTAGAGCAGAGGGATCCTTTTTGAGCCAAATGTCCCCAGTTCAAAGAACCAGGGGCCAGAAGGCCAAGGAATCTTCTGACCTAGACCTAGAATTTGTCAGAGAACTAGAAAGACAGAAGCCCCAAGAAGAGGTGGGTAACCACTCACCTGAAAATTAAGTGATCGATGTGGACTGGCAGGTCAGCCAATGAAAAGGTGAAGCTCCGGGTCAGGTCCAGTGTCTTCCCTGACTGGGTTTGGAGAGGATTGGGGAGGTTAGAGTTAAATCTCTTAGAGCCCGAGGAAAAGTTAGAATCGGGAGGTTAGCCTGGGAGAGCTGCCACAGCCCACTGCTCTCTGGGTTGCAAACCAATAATCTCAGGGCTCAAATAGTGGCCATTGAACCTGCACCAAACCCTCCTGGATTCAACAACGGAGGTTATGTTCACAGAAGGAGGAACGCACAATGCTGAAAAGGTTAAGCAAGGTTTATTGTAGCCAAGTGACAGCCTGGCTGAGCCGAAGATGATGTCAGCCCCTACTGTGAGGGGACCTGAAACTTATATGGAGCTTGAGGTGAGCCTTTTTAGTGGGAATATTTTGGGCAGGGAAATTGGCAGGGAAGGTAGGAGAGTCCAGTGACGCAGAAGGTGAGCATGTAGCTTTGCCAACTGGAATGCAAGGTCCGGTTCCCAAACAAAGGTAAGGGAGGAGTCTAGTTCCCACACTACAGGAGTAGGAATAGGGCCCTCCTGGACCTAACACATGGGAAATGTTTTACCCAGAACTATGGTTTCTTTACTGGTTAAGTGGCAACATCTCAAAAACACCAATCAATATAAGACGTAGCCTGGAACGGATTAGTAAGAGAGCAGCTTTAGGTGGCGAAAAGATGTTAGTAGTCATAAACAAATTAAAGAAAGCGCGCAAAGAATTCTAAGCAGTATGAGTTGGGAAATAAGCCTCCTTGAATAAAAGAGAAGAAAAGAAGACAGAAAGAGAAGATAAAGGAAGACGAAACTAAGAGGTTAGTGAGGGATGTCTTATAGAGCAGGAGTTCCCAACCCTGGGCGGAGGACCATACTTGATCCTGTGGGAACATGGCTGCACAGCAGGCGGTGAGCAGCGGGGGCCAGCCAGCAAAAGCTTCATCTGTATTTGCAGCCACTCCCCAGCACTAGCATCACCACCTCAGATTCATCTCAGATCATCAGGCATTAGATTCTCATAGGAGCATCCATCCCTGGTGCGGAAAAGGTTGAGGACCACTGTAGGGCACATCAGGCGAAACAGATATTAGAAGCCAAAGCTAATCTTTTAAACACTGTTGAACCTTTCAAAAAAGTACTTGTGTGTTAGCTCTATTCATTATCTGCATGACAAAAGAATGGGCTAATCCAATTTTTTCAAACTAATATTTCCTTATTTTATTTTTAAAAAATATTATCTTATTTGGAAGAAATAGAAGAGGACAGATAATGGAAAACAAGATTTTATACTTTCTTTTGTATAAGTAAAGGGTTTACATTTTATCATTTAGAAAAAGTCTAAGTTAATAAAATTAAGAGATGAAATAGATGATCTTAGCTAGGCAGATTTTTTTCATTCAGCAACTGTTTAACATAAAACACATGCTGTGACCTCTTGTACTAAAAATGAAAAACTTATTTTTTTATAAATTAAAACAATAACAATTTGAAACTTAAAGAAAGGCCTTGCCTGCGTCCAATTTTAGAATTATGAAAGAAGTTGGTTAAATTTTATTATACTGAAATATGTAATGCCATTATTCTGGTTATTTATTAAAATTTATTCTTCATATCTAGTTGCGTGGTTAATATATATTTCATATTTTCATAATAAAAAGAAATAGCATTATGAACTAAGAATAGTAAAATTGGTTAGGTATGTTTAAATATTAGTAACAAAAACGTGAATAATTTATAACAACATTTTATTTTACTTTTTTGAAGTCTTCTACACATGCAAGTAAAATTAATTTTGTGTTTGAACTATAGTCTATATTTAAATACAATTTTATTTTATTTTTCTAACTGCGTTTGTATGATTGTCACCAAAAGGTAGCCTTTCATTTATCATATAACTTTTCTTCCATTTTATGTCAATGAATAATGAAATTCATACTTTTAAAGTAAGGAAATGTCTAAATGTTATTTAGAATGTAGAATGTTATTCTAGGAGATGGAAACTCAACACCAGCCTTTCTCTCCATACCTTTGATTTTCCACTACTGCTTGGTGTAGTTAGCCTCTGAATAGGAGGCTATTGAAAAGGGAAAATATTTGGGCTCCCATGATTCCTCATCAGCTGGGATTTACACATTTGTATCATCTTATATTCTTGAGCGTGGGGAGGGCTATGACTTGCTTCTAAATGCAAAATACAACAAAGGTGACAGGATTTTATTTTCTTGATTACATGTTGTTATGTAAGACTGTCTTGCTACCAGTCTCAATCTAGAGAGCAACTTTGTTTTAGCAGGCTTTTAAGAAGCAAGCAACCAGAATCCTTCAGATACAAGGAACTGAATGAAACCGATGACCACATGAGTCGGGAAGTAGATGCTTCCCTGGTCCAGCCTATGTTAAAATATATTTGAGATATAATATGGTGTAAATTTAATGTGTGCAAGATGTTTACTTGATACATATTATATATATAATATACATATACATATATATAATATGTATACATATATATATATGTATATGTATATTATATATATAATATGTATACACACACACACACACACACACACACACACACATATATTAATATGATTCCATTGTAGCAATAGCATCTCTGTCATGCGACATGATTATTATATCTCTTCGTGGTTAAAATAAGTAAGATCAAGTTTCTTAGCAAGCTTGATGGTTGTAATACAATATTATTCTCTATATTCTTTATATTTTGCCTTAGATCTCTAGGACTTATTTATTACTCATTGTAAGTTTGTACCCTTAAACAACATTTCCCTTATCCTTCCATCCTCCACTCTCTGTAACTACCACTCTCTGTTTTTATGAGTTTGGCTTTTTTATATTCCACATATAAGTGATTATACAGTATTTGTCTTTGTCTGACTTATATTACTTAGCATAAAATCTTCTATGCTGTCACAAATTGCAGAATTTCCTTCTTTCTCATGGCTGAATAATATTTCATTGTATATATGTGCCACATCTTCTTTATTCATTCATCTTTTGATAGACATTGATGTTGTTTGTATGTCTTGGCTATTGTAAATAATGCTGCAATGAACATAGGAGTATGTATATCTCTTCAATATCCTTTTTCTTCATTTTCTTTGGGTATATACCCCAGAGTAAATTGCTGATTCCCTAGTCCAGCCTCTATATCAGAATCCAGTTCTGACTGAGGCTCTGCAGACTTCTGAAACATTAATAGAAGAACCAGCTAATCTGTGCCTAGACTTTTGACCTTCAGAAAGTGTAAAATAATTCATGTGTTGTTTTAAGCTTTGCAGATCATTTATGTATCAGACAAAACTAATACACAGTCATATAAAACTATGGTTTACTGAAGAAGCAAGCTCCTCTTCTCTTTGTTGTTATCAACATTATAATCACCTAAATATATATCTGTTATATATAAATGTACCTTCATGGGCTTGGAAAATTGAGAGGAAAACAAATAAAAGTCAGTTAATAAGACATGACTAGCTCATGTTAATGGTAAAATAAGTTCTAGGATGTTATCTATTCTTTGAAAGAAGCAAGTTGTTTCATGTATTCTATAAAGAGTGATGATTTTATCATTTCTACATTTCCTTCACATTTTCCTTGGACCCTGTCCCTTGACACAACTTCAAGCCAATTATAGAAACTAATTAATGATGGAAATGAGTATTCATTTTGGTGACAATAAATTACTTTATCAAGTTGGTTTCAAGTGCATGATTTGTTCAAATTTTATATCCATACAAAAATATGCACATGATATTTACGGCAGCTTGATTCATACCAACCAAGATGTCCTTCAGTAGGTGGAGAAATAAACTATGGTATATACAAACTACAGAATATTATTCAGCACTAAAAACAAAAAAGAAAGAAAAGAAAATGAGCTATCGAATCATGAAAAGACATGGAGGATCCTTAACTGCATATTTCTAAATGAAAGAAGCCAATCTGAAAACAGTGAATACTGTATGACCCCAACTATATGACATTCTGAAAAATGTAAAACCATGGAGACAGTGAAAAAGTCAGTGGTTTCCAGGCATTGGGGACATGGAAGGACAGAATACACAGAGCACTGAGGATTTTAGGGCAATGAAAATACTCTGTATGTATGATACAATAATGATGAATACATGTCATTATACCTTTCTCCAAACTTATAGAACGTACAGCACACAAAGTGAATCCTAAGGTAAACTATGTATGGACTTTAGGTGATTATGATATATCCATGTAGGTTTATCCCTGGTAACAAATATGTCGTTCTGGTGAGTAATGTTGATAATGGGGGAGGCTATGCATGAGTAAAGGCAGGAATATATGAGAAATCTTTGGACCTTCACCTTTAGTTTGCTGAGACCTAAAACTACTCTAAAAAATAAAGTCTTAATAAACTAATTTTTTAAAATTCAGGATTTACAATTTTCCTAATCTATTTTAAATATTAGAATAAATGTTATAGATGTTTATAATACTATATTTGAGTATAAAAGTAGTATGTAAAATTTAAGTATTTAAAATTAACAAAGACATAAGCAAATATGGTATTTTGAAAATTTATAAAGACTTGTAAAGTTTCCTGTCATTACAAAATTCTTAATAAGAAGTCATTTTATATTGATCCAGTCCCCTCCTTTTTTTTTATGAAAATAATACATAATGTTAAACTGTGCTTGAAGTAAAACAAACAAAAACACTTGAATTAGTTGAAACATAGGAGTTATTTTAATGATACCAAAAATTATTGTATTAATTCTGTTACAAAGTCATTGGTGTTGGCTTGTGTTTTAAAGGGTACCATGTTTGTTTTTATAGAAAACTGGTCATTAACATTGGTTCATAAGTACATTAAATTGATTCTGTGCAAATACTAGTATCTGCTCAACTATAAAAATAGATGTGCAACTTTGAAAAGCATGATTTTTCACTGATGCTTTGGAAAAAGTGTTTCCAATAGTGTTTTGTTTCTTGTAACCTGTTTCTAGTCTGAGGATAGAAGCTGAATGTTGCATAAAATAATTATTAGTGACTATAGAATAAGCAATCGCAAACAATGGCCTCGATTCCCACAGTGAGTGTGCAGGATACAGTGTGCACAGATATTGGGTAATTAATTCTGCTTTTACTGTTGTTGAAAACATTAATTATTTAATGAGTTTGAAGTGCTAAGGTGTTTGCTTCAGACATATATAATATATGTATAGACTATACTATATATAAACACACACAATCTTTGGTCCTCAACAGTCAGGCTTAGTCCAGTGAAAATGATTTGTCAAAACTGTATCGACAAAAATGATTTGTCAAAACTGTATCGACAAATTCAGTTATGTCTTAAAAATAACAGAGTAGAGGTCAGATTTTAAGTACTAGATGCTGAAACACAGATTAACCGGACAGGTAGGAATGGAGAAATTAGTTAAAGAAATGATGCCTTTAGACATTATAAGCATTTTATTTTTAGATTTCTTTTAAAATAAAATATAAAATGTAAGCAAATTGGAGTTTCCCATTTTGGGAGACAAATGTGAAGGTATTTTGTATAAAACTACATAAATCTTGGTATACAAATTTTCTGCTCTATATGAAATACATTTAAGAAAGTTACCTATTCTGCATAGTAGAGGGGTCTAAGAATGATGCATAAAATAATATAACATACTTCTTAATAAAAAGCTAATAAGGAAAATATAAATGGTGGGAAAGAGGAAAGCCATTTCCCTGTATGTTCTTTTTTTTTTTTTACTTAAAATTTCCTAATAAGGGGACTGCACAATACTACTATAGTGTATTGTAAAATGAGCCAACATCATACAAATGTTGTATTATTGAGTATTAATAAAATACTTATTAATAAATATTTTACAGTCTGAAAAGAGAATGTTTATCCTTCAAAGAAATAAATTAAAACTGTTACTCAACAAATGATGTTTTAGCTCATTAGAAGATAAAATTACTATCACCTAGAAGAATATTGTGAAATAATTTTTTTTTAAAAAGGAATGTCATGGACTAGAAAGACCAATAATTGGGTATAATATCCCTAAAATTTAAAAATAAATCTATTGAAGTAAGTTCAAATGTTGGAGTTATAGAGTAAAATTATAAAAAGGGCTCTACATAAGGAGATAGTGCATCCATAAATAATTTTCATTACTGTGAATAGCAAGAAGATCATATCTCTAAGGCATGATTATGGTATGGCATGTATTTTCTTTATAAAATAATTATTTTGGGCAAACATAAAGAGAAGAATTGTTCTTAAAAGAAAACCAAAAATGACTAGACTGAAAATAATTACATCACAGAATATAAAAGATAAAATAAAATTCTATTTGACAGTCTCAAACATATGTATTTCTTTTCTCTTTAATGAGTTATCAATAATGTTTAATAAAAGTCAAACATTTTATAGTATCTTGATCTGTGTTTTATAGTCTCCTTTATGAGGTGGTTTTGGAACCTGCATTCTTCTATAGTTATTAGAAAAATAATCTTTGCTGCAAATACTACTCCATCCACAATATTTCTTATGGCAATAAAAACTCTTTAAATTGAATTCTCAAAGTAAGGATGTTTTCAAGGAGCAAACAGTATAAACTATTATGTTACCACTTTGCTATTTCCTGAAAACTTCTAGGATAATGGATCTTCTTTCATAACTTTAGCAAAATTTGTTTATCCAATCCAACTTTATCCTAATTCTAATCAAATAAGTTCTAAATCCATTACAAAAAGAACATCATTATAATAAATAGTACACTACACTGAAAGTATTTTAGGATTCCAGGTAAAGTCCAAAAAAAACAATGCTTTTAAAAATAATTTGGAATGAAAATTATCGTCAATAGTTATTCAGGACAGTAAATACTTTCTTTTCCCAGTCTTTCTTCATATCTTCCTAAAGTTAAAAATAACAAGGCAATTAAAACTTTGATTGGGCATCTTAGCACAAATACGAAGGGGGCATACATCTGACTAATTGTCACTGAAATGAGATTTGACCTGTGTATGTTCTAAATTTTCTCTTCTCACAGTAGAGCCTGTTTGATATAGACTAAGAAGAGAGGATCCTTGCTTCATGACCCCCTCCTACATGTTCTTTCTAAACAAAATTTTAAGCCTTACCAATGGCAAATCAATCTATCCCAGTTTCAATTCTACCTGCTATTAGGAGCCAGCACCATGGAAAGGTTGGTAAGGTGATGTGATATGATGAGACTCATGGAGTATCAGTTCATGGGCTAAAATGTTGTTAGAAAGGTCCTTTTGAGACAATTGTTCCAACCAACCTCTGTTCCCTCTGTATCTAGATAGACTTATGCTCCAGCTCTGCTAAATTTTTGTTTCTTAATACAAATGCTTTCTCACACCTATGTCCTTTCACATATTTCTTCTCCTAAGTATTTGCTAATGTTACTACCCCAGCAAAGTTACATGACTCTCAGACTCTCTGCTGATTTGATTTATGTTAAAGTTACTTTTAATACAAGTTACACTTCTTAACACATAAAAATATGTGATATTTTATGTTCTATTAAACATTACACTAATTAACTATTATCTGTAAGGCATGCAAAATGGAATTTCATTATCCAAGCAGCAGCAATGTTTTTCTTCTAAATATACGTAGTATAACCAATTAAGTTAAGGGGGAAAAAAAGATTTAAGATGGCCCTCGTGTATTAAAATTTTAGCCTAAGACCATGAAATATGAGCAATGTTTATTTAACTTATTATTTTTCCTACACACTACTCTTATTGAATAAATTCCTCTTATGTATATTAACTTCTTATTCAGCAAATTGAAAGCCCAAATGAAAAACAAATTACCAATATTAAGATATTGGTTGCATGAATGTAATTCTTAATAAACACTTGAGAGTTTCCAATCCTTAGTTTATAAGCTAGAAAATTCTAATTTTGAAAATTAATTCAATGTTTGTGTCAATGGGAAGTGTTTTCAGAAACAGTCACATGTATTTATTTGAATAAATTACATGTAAAATATTTAATAGTAGTACCATTTAAAATATTTTGCACTTTTAAAATAGATTTAAAAAGTTTGTTTTCTTTAAAATGTTTCATTAAAATATCAGAAAAACATGCCTTTGATATGACAGTGAGAAGTCAACAATAAATTCTTATTTGCAATGAGAATTTCTTTCTATTTTTGATTTTAGTTGTGGAGAACAACTAATAGTTATGTATGGAAGGATCTGCAGTTCTTCATTACTCTGTAGTGCTAATTAAAACTGATATATTATAACATTGACCTGAAAGCCTAATATTTATGGATCATGAATAAAAATGATTGCAAGGAAAATAGCTTTTATGTATCCATTAGACCTCATTATTAGTATCTACGCAACTCTTTTTTTTTTTTTTTTATGGTGACTGGTTAACAAAATCCAATGTTTCAGCTGTACACTCTAACAATAAGGAATATATATATATATATATTTACACTACGTGCTCACCTCGCATAGTTAGATTTCTTTCTGTCACCACACGTTTGACCCCCTTTACCCTGTCCACCTATCCTCCTTCCCCCTCCCCTCTACCTTCTGGTAACCCCTAGTCTATAGTCCATGTCCATGAGTCTCTGTTTGTTTGTCCTGTTCATTTGTTGCTTTTAGGTTTATATCCCACATATAAGTGATATCATGTGATTTTCAACTTTTTCATTCCGGCTTATTTCACTTAGCATGATTATCTCGAGGTCCATTCATGTTGTCGCAAATGGCAATATTTCATCTTTTCGTATGGCTGAGTAATATTCCATTGTATATATGTACCACGGCTTCTTTATCCAATCATCTATCATCATTTGCATACATACACTGGGTTGGCCTTATTCTACATCTGTTTAATAACTGGGATAATAAATATATTTTTGAAAGAAAACCCAATGTTTTTTTTTTTTAAATTTCTACCACGGTTTGCTAACAAATTTTGCAAAAGAAGCTCAAAATAGGTGAAAACATTTGATAGTAATGAAGGATACATTTATATGATCCTTTATTAATAGTTTCTTTTGTGGGAAATTATGTTTATTTTTTATGTTTCTATTTAAAAATTCTATTAACCATCAATGTGTCAAATATCAGAAAAATGTATTTGAATAGTTTTATAGACCCACATCTTCTGCCTTGAGTGACATGATAAAAGTGGTTCATTTACTTCTTTCCTTAGAGAACCATTCTATACCTCTCCACACAAGTAGACTATGTCAATTGTTGAATTTTAGACAGTGAGACATTTGAAGAATTTCACCTTCAGACAGAGGGCAGAAAAAATGAGCACCACTTGACACTGCATTTGAAAAGGAAAAAAAAAAGAACAAAAATTGTTTTAGATGTTTTCTGTCTCCTTCTATATTGTATTTCTACCTTCTTGAAAAAAAAAAAAAAAGAACTAAAAAGGAGCTTCACAGGGAAAGATGAGAAAGATTTAATTTTAGTTTTGGTAGGCTCCTATAGAAATTACAATGGAAAGAAAATTACCTTTGTAATGTAAAAGATTTATTTTTAAGCCTGGATTAAACTAGTTATATGTCCTTAGACAATTATTTATTCTTTCAGAGCAGGTGTTGGCAAATTATGGCCCATGGGCCATGTTCTGCTTACTGCTTATTTTTATATGACCCATAAGTTTGTATTTTATATTGTTAAATGGTTGAAAAAAAATAAAAAATAATAAGATTTAGTGACACAAGTAAAGAAAGTTAACTGTCTATAAATATAATTTTGGAACAGAGCCAAACTTATTTATTTACGTATTGTCTGTGACTATTTTAGTGCTATAATGAATGACAAAGCAGAATAGTTGAAATTGAAACTATGTGATTATAAACTCTAAAGACTAGAGTTTATAAAAGGAAGCATATGAAAATAAAAAAAGACAATTGTCATTCGATTATATGAATAAAATGTTCTAAGATTAATAGAAACAGAAGATACAGCAAAATTTTTTTCAGAAAGTACAACAAAACAAAAACATAGACAATAGAAGAGCCAAAAAAATTGAAAGATAGATACTAGAGATTTAACATCTGTCAAAAAATTGTATAGACAGCCAAGGTAAGGCAGGACATGTAATTTTAAAAGTAAAATATATATTTTTAAACCCAATTTTTCATAACTGAGAGATAAGTGTCCCTGGATTAAAAGCTATCATACTTTGAAACTTCAGAATATGAAGTACAGAGCAAGACCCTAAATGCTTCCATAGAGGAAGAAAGTGATATGTACAGTCATATAACTACTCAACAGCAACTCATAAAACTCTTCTTGTTCATTTGGCTGTAATCATATTAGCCTCTCCCTATTTCTTCAATGAACCAAGTCTTTGCATTTGTTGGTCTCCATCTGTAATGTTATTTTCACAGGTATTCACATGGCTCGTTCCTCAATATTTTCAGGAATTTATCCAGTTATTATCAAGAGAAGATAACAGAATCCATAGCCCCTTCAATGTATTATGCACGACATCTAGTAAACAATAAATATTACCATACATTCAATAGAGCTAGAAAATGTAACCCATGATAAAAAAAAAGTCACTCAACAGAGAGAAGCCACAAAATAATTAGATGTTACAATTGGTATAATTAGTAGACAAAGACATTAAAACAACTATAATAGATAGTTTCAAAAGTAAAAGGAACGGAAGTTTACAACTATTATACAGAGGTGAAAATTGGAAGAGATATTAAAATTAAAAGAAAAGAATAAAATGTAAAATTTATTGGATGGTCTTTATAGTATATTGGAGTCAGCAAAAAAAGAAAAAAAGAGCGGGGGGAACATTTTTGTCCAGTTAGAGCAATAGAAATTATTAGATCTAAAGAACTAAAGGAATAAATACTAAAAACAAAAATAAACAGTTAATTGACCTCTGAAAAAATTTTCAGTCTA
This sequence comes from Eidolon dupreanum, assembly GCA_028627145.1. Taxonomy (NCBI): domain Eukaryota; kingdom Metazoa; phylum Chordata; class Mammalia; order Chiroptera; family Pteropodidae; genus Eidolon; species Eidolon dupreanum. The sequence continues at coordinate 33,814,801 of CM053513.1, forward strand.
AAATATATTTAATTAGAATTCTACAAGGAGATCAATGGCATTAAGAAAAATATAATGAGAAGATAATGTTCTAAAATTTTAAAAATTGAGAAGTAATATCTACTTATGATTCAAGAATCTCAGCAAAAATCAAGCATGTGAAACCCAGAGAAAACAGTGTCTAGGCACACTGTATTTAAACTGCTAAAAAGTAAATAGAATAAGAAATTCTTGAAAGCATCCAGCCTGGTGGTTAAATAATAGCAGACTATCAATGCTGTATTTACTGATTTAAAATTTTTATTGTGGTATGTAAGGTAATGAATGATCTTGCTCTTAGGAAATACACACTGAAGGACATATGCAATATGATGTCTATAACTTTTAAATGGTTAAGAAAAAAATATGTAGATATGTGTGTGGGCATATGAGAGTTCCTTTTACTGTTATTAAGACTTTTCTATAGTTTAAAAGTCGTAAAACTAAAAGAGGATATAAAAAGATGAAAAAAGTTAGGTATACAGCTATATGTGCATAATAAATAATTTATTTAAAACATCGATTTGCAATGGAGGAAACCATGCAAATCTTAAGTGGAATAGGCAGCCTCTGCTGGGCTTAATTGTTCATATGTGAAAATATGTGTTCCTAATAGTTACATTTTCAATGTTTTTTTTTTCTAAAGAAACAGGAAATTCAGAATTTATGTGAAATTTCATAATTTTATATGTCAGTACAAAATATACACTGCATATCTGAGTCATGAATTTATAATGTTACTAATATACATGAATATACTTTTTAAATCAATTTGTACTTTTATAAAACAATACAAAATTTTAGATAAGACTGACTATTCAATAATATGAGCACTTTCTTTTGGAAACTAAACCTTAACCTAGCTCTGTAATTTTTTTAATAACAAATTGTACTTCTGATATCATTGCTTAAATTTCATCTCTATTTAAAATTTATTTTACATGCTTAATATTATGTTTTTAAGAGATGAGTTAGTAAAAATTATGTCTAAGATTTTCTAAACTCTGTGTTTCTAATATTTTTGTATATTAACATTTTTGTATTAACCTTTATAAATATGATGAATTTGCAGTTTTAAAGTACCTATATTCCAATTCCTTCCATTCCTTTCCATTTGAAGAATAATGAAGCCGGTAAACATTGGAGTGAGTCCAAGTGCCAGGGACTGTATTTCAGATTTTGTATATAGTATTACAGAGGACACAGTAAATAATTTATAGAGTCAATTTTATAGCCTAGAAAACAAGACAGTACATAAATGGAGCAAGAGTGTGTGTGTGTGCATGAGAGAGAGAGAGAGAGAGAGAGAGAGAGGGAGAGAGAGAGAGAGAGAGAGAGATCATGGTTAAGGGAATAGTGAAGTAGGAAGGAACAGAAAAATTCTGGTCAGTTGTGAAAACATCTGTTGATATCTACATTTATTTAAAGAGCTAGGATGGAATATGGTGTATGCAAGAGTCAGCCTTAGAAAGCCAGAGATAAAATGGATACTTACACTACAGATAACATAGCCAATAAAGTAAATCAAATCCATTTGCCCATATTAAATTTCAGAAGCTCATATGATAGCATTGATGTGATTGATGAATCTATTCTATTTTTTATATGTAGGGCAGGTGCAGGTTCTGTTTGCTGTGAGAATTGTGACTTGTATTATAATCTTAATAGCCTGATTGATGATAAGACTGTTAACATTATAATGTTGTTTTCTGAATCTTGAGGCTATATTACATTAAACAAAAAAAGAAATTACTGTGTCAGTCCTAATACACTGTAAAATATGTACTATCCATCTTGTCTTTCATATTAAAATATCTCTTACAGTCTTTACTTGTCCTAGAGCTATACACAGAACCACAAGAATGTTCATACTGTTGGGGACTCACAAAAGGGTCTGTTTTCATTTCTTAAATACTGCCACTTTTCAAAATGTGTCTCCTGCTCTTCTCACCTTTATGTGTTTTTAGGATCCTTCTCTTTACTAGATAATAATTTTCATATACTTAAATATATTACTGTGATTAAAGGTTAAAGTGATTTATTGCTATAACTACAACTATTCCTATACTTATTAAATTATATATATGATTTATATATATTTATATACATACATATATCTGTGTATATGTGTGTGTGTGTGTGTGTGTGTGTGTGTGTGTGTGTGTATATGCAGATAGATATGGATATCTGTATCAAATAAAATAAGAATGTAAGGTACCCAACAGTATTATAAAACTTCCGATCAAAGTATTTATGACTTTCTAAATCTAGTGTTTTTCAAAAATAATATAATTACTATATAAATTTAAAGATATAACAAATCAATGTATTATTTCTGTTGTTCACATATTGTTATAATATGTACAAAGCTTTTTCCCCCAATTTGAATACATTTGGATATATATACACATACATTTATGTGTATACACACACACACACACACACACACACACACACACACACACACACACAATTTTAGAGGTCTCCTTTAAACAGGGGTTAAAAGTAGAACAAACTAGCACAACACTTTTTTAGTTCTTCATTCAGAAAGAGGTGTAGTTAGTTTTTTTTAAATAAGTTTATTTATTTAAATTAGTTTCAGGTATACAGTACATTAGTTAGATATCTATAATGTTCATAAAACAATTCCCCCCAATTTCTCCCTCAATCCCCTGGGCCTCCACTTAGCCATCATATTATTGCTAACTACATTTCCTCTTCCATGCTCCCCGTGCCCAACTATTAACTACTAATTTGTAGTTCTTTAACCCCTCACCCCATTCTCCCCACTTCCCAACCGTCCCCACTCTGTCCATCACCAAGTCGTCAACTATATTTGTGAGTCTGTTTTTAATTAGTTTGATCTTTTTATTTCTTGGAAATTTTTTGAGAAACACATGCATCAAAGAGTGCATTCTAACTAAACCTAGTGCAAGCTTCATGGTAGGGCTGTTGAAATGGAGGAGGCATTAGACCATTGTTAGTAAAATTATTATTGTTAAGTTAAATAAGACAGGTTAGAAGACTTGTAATACTTTAAACCTTGTTACACATTGACTCTTGGAAGTTTCTCATCACATGGAAGCTCTCAGGGCAGACTGCTGAGGTGATTATAGGGTGGGCACGATAAGTAAGGCATGTAACAGACTGACCATCCATTAACAGAACTTACATTGCTGCCCTGTCATGGTATTTTTCTTGATAAACCAAGATACTCATATCCTGCTTACTCAATACAGAACTCCAATCTATTTAAGTCCTTACTTGAAGTAAAACCATTTCCCATTCCAGGGGGCTGAGAGTTCAAATCACTGTGGCTCAAGGCCTGGCATACTTTTCCTGAGGTTTAAGGATAGGTTTTCTCTTATAACTCCATTCACTTAAAAATGCCTATGCAAGGGATTCCTTGCACATTTAATTGACAAAACATGTACAATCAACAAAATAGAACTGTATCAAACAACTAAGCTGCCAATCATGGGTGATTTAGATAGTTTAGAGAAGGCTCTCCTAATTACATACCTTTTTTTTTCTTGTGCAAAAGAAACTAGATTTTAAGAACTTTATATACTACTAATTGCAAAATACAAAGTGTTTGCTTGTTCCACTGATTTATTCAGGTAATTTTCTAACTATTTAAAATTCATATGCATAATGAATTTATAGCTGATTCTAACCATGATTATAAATATATGAAGTATTGTAAGTTATCATATAAAATACAAAATTAGAGAGTAACACCTTAAAATAATACTAAATTTAAATAGCAAAAATGGAATGGTTACAAGTCTGTTAATTATTAAGGTGAAGACAGTAAACATACCTCCATTTGGGGTTGACTGCTGCTGTTTATTATCTAATATTAAGTTGTTTCCTACTTTTAAAGGCCTGTTTAATGCTTGCAGATACTATAGAGTAGAACATAGTTATTCTAGATTAGAACATATTGATTATATGTTTGTTTTGAAAGGGAACGTTGCGCCAATATCATTCAAAATTGTGAAGAATTGAAATAAATATGCAGGCTAAAGAGGTTAGATGTGTAGCACATAGATATGGGAACATGACTAAGATATTGTAGGAAAAGTTATGAAGTTTGACTTAGATATAAGACTAAGCCACGTTAATCATTGAAACACATTATTTGTCAAATCCACCCATTTAGTCAGGATCTTACACAAGTGTTTACAAACACACAAGCATACACACACCCATTTGCCTCTGCCCCTTGCCTTGAGTCCTCCAACCACTGGCAGTTAGTACCTCTTCACCTATACTCGTGGATTTACTCTCATTCCAGAGCCTGGGACCTATACTGATCTCAGTATAAATAGTTCAGTGTAAATAGTTCAAGGTTAATATATTTCAAGAACATAGGAAATTATATAGGAATTCTGCAATGTGTTAGGTTCAAATAATTGAAAATATAGTTAGTTTCTAATCATTAATTTTTTTAAACATACATGAATGTGATTAATGAGATGAGTTGGCTTTTCAGGAAAACACACAGATCTCGACTCAAGTCTTTGCTCCAATACATCTGTGTTGGAGACTGGGTAAATTATACAGTCCCTCATGGAGTTTGTATCCTTAATTTATAAAGTACATGTACAAATTCCATATAAATATATTCACGAATAATAATCATCACATGGGGATTTTATGGAATTTATTGCTTATTAAATTCCCATAACGTGTTTATTATAGTTCATAGTACACAGTGTATGCTCAAAAGATTTTCACTCTAAAAGCATAATGACTTTCTGATCAGAGTAGAGAAGAAACTGCATGAAATGAAACTGCATGAAAATGAAAAAGCAAAGAGTAAATGTTCGACTGTCTTTATCTAGTACTGTGCACACAAGATAATGGAGTAGGAGGATATGAACATCTACTAAGGGAGAGTTATAGTTTTCCTGGCTTCATCAGTGGACAGAAAGAAACATACATCAACACGACACTAACTCATCATGGATTTCTCCTTTTTCCACACATGCTACATTGAAACCATCAACAAACTAATCTGACCAGTTTTCGTCCTCTCTACCAGCATCATCCTAGCCTAAGTAGCAGTGTTGTCACAACTTCTTGTCTTAGACTATTCTCAATGCAGCAACCAGAGCTATTCTTTTAAAATGTGTCAGATTATGTCACTCTTCTGTGTTAAACCCTCTTGTGGTTTCTCTTCTTAGTGAAAAGCCAACAAAGCTCCTTTGTTACTAATCTTTCCTTGTTTCCTACCACTGTCCCTCTTCCATTTGCTACAGCCACACTGGTCTCCCTGCATACTGCTGCTTCAGGGTTTCTGCACTTGCTGTTCCTTTTGCCTGAAACACTCTTCCTTAGCTACCCACCTGGTTTCTCTCTCATTTACTTCAGCTCTTTGCTCAAATGTCATGATAGTTAGCATCTACTAAAAGCATCTAGCCTACTAGTAGACACTCCTTAATTTTCTCCTCTGACTTTGTTTTCCTTCTGTAGCATTTAAATCTTTTAACATAAGACATATTTACTTGTTTTGCTATTATCTGTTCCACTACCTACCCACCTCTGCATACCTTCACAATGCAAGTTTTATGAGTCCAAAGACTTTGTTTTGTTTACAGTTATACTCCTAATACCAAAAAGAGTTCATGGCTAATAGTAGGTGTTTATTAAAGGCTTGTAAAATAATGAATTAAGATTACTCTAATGTTGTGTTCTAAAAGTAATGTTATAATTATTCTTTCAATCTTTTTGATATCATAATATAGGAAAGGGGTTCTGTACACTATAGGCACAAGTACTCAGAGGAAAATAACACTCATTTCTTATAAAATAGCACATTAACAAAAAGGTTTTCAGAGAAGGAAAAATGAACAAAAATATCCATCTGGTGGACCAGAGGAAAATTCCAGGACCAAAGTCTGATGTTAATCGACTAAACAGAATTTTCTTAAACTGAAAAAAATGTGTCTAAAACTTCTTTACCGAGTCATAATATTTTCATGAAAATCTCAGTCTGTCCCTCTATCCCTAACAAGGCTATGTTTAATTATTGCTAGATGAATGATTATCTATTATTTTTAGGGTCATTTTATCTTTTTGAAAAGATCAAACACTTAATATTTAGAATTTTAAAATTTACATCTGTGATGATTTCAGTATTTTTAAGAACGTGTATCTGAATGCATGGTTACTTTAATACTTTATATAACGATAATTCCCTGTGTATCTAAAAAATATTTTAGTGTTGCCAAAGCCTTTTAATTACTATCAACGTTGATGATGTTTGGCTTATGAACTTTCTTCTAACCCCTTGCTTAATTTGGTTGTTTGCTTATACTGAGTATATAAAAATTGAGAGTACTTGAGAATTGGTTCTGAAAAATTTTCATGAATGATAGAATTTGCCTTTGGTATGTCCACCTCACACAGCAAAAACTGAGGGGAAACACTAGGAAAAAATCTCAGGGGAGATGGCTTTCATATTATCTCTTTTAAGGGGGCTACAGCATCTAGATTAATGTTGCTACTACTGTACTTCTTGGGACCTAAGGAAATTACTGCCCCTGAAAAAGAATATGTGGGTTTAAGTAAGAGGCCAGAAACAGGGGCTTCAAAAAAGTAGAGGTCAAATTTCTCATTTACTCAGTGGTATAAGATTACCACTTTCCTGGGTATTTTGTAAGAAAATATCAAGTAAAAAGGATACTATTTAAAGGCACATTCACTATATATAATTTCAGGCCTCTACTATTAATATCAGCAGACTTTTTTATTATTAAAGGGCTACATTATCTTAGAGATTTCTTATTTCTCAAATAAATACTAAACATATTTGAAAAGTTCAAGTGTTACATACTTGCATGCAAATACAGAGGTATATTAAGTGTACACCATATATTAGTGGGTTAGGGTTTTATATCTATTCATTGAAACACACTTACACACAAACTGGAGATGAAAAACTGAAGCTCAAAAGTTAAATACCATGCTCAAGGTCACAAAAACAAGTTCAGAGATGTATTTACACTTTACTCTTCTGATTCAAAGTCCAGTAATTGTTCTCCAATATCATAGCTACCTTTTTTGATGATCAAAAATAGAATAAACATAGTCATATCTGTATTTTAATATCATGTTTATATTGCTAGTATTTCAATTATTTATTGTATGTCCTATTATGTCTTTGCAAATAATATCTTTACCTGAGGAAAAGTAATTGTCAAAGTTAGTTGTTAATGATGTCATTTCTCGTGTTTGTTCTACTTCTGAGTTATTTTTACCTTGTGGTTTATTTATTTTGGCACTGCAAGATTCACAGCCTCTTTAGCAATTTCACAAAATATTTCTTGCTTCATAACTTTGTTAGTTGCCCTAATTGCAATGTTCCTTTAAAATGAAGTAAATTTGGACTGCTTTTTAAATACTTTTAAAGTTTTTGTTTAATTTCATATGTTTTAACCACATACAGAATAGATCATATTTCTGAATATAATGCACATTTTTCTTTCTCCATGTTTCATTATTTTTTCTATACCCAATGATTTTCATGGAAACTATCAAACCTTAATGTTTTTGCTTCAGGAAATGTCTAAAGAGGTATTTTTGATTAGTTTCCATATTGGATTGAAATAATCTGCTTATCTATGAGCAGAGAACATTGCTATTCACCTAAATGTTATATATAAATATATATGATATATATGATATATATGATATATATATATATATATATATATATATATCATATATATCACACATATATATTTCAGCATTTGTTGCTCTATTTTTGAAAATACTAGCCAATCAGAATTTATTAAACCAGATATATAGTCATCTGTGCAACATCACTTAGGACACTTGTGTATTTTTCTTTGACTTTTTTTTTTTTTTATATATCTATCCCATTTTGGAAAACACTGTTACACTGTCCATTCAGCAAATGTTTGTTGAGTATCTACAATAAAGCAAACTTAGAGAGAAGCTTTGAGAATGTAACATAAATAATAAAGATCTACTCTCTTAAGGCTTATGATAAAGATAGAAAGTACATCAGATATCTCAATACAATGTAATGCTAAGTCCATTCCAGATAATCACACAAGGTGCTGTAGGTTTATAGAATCATAGAGAAGAGTAACTAGTAAATGTAGTAGAAAATTCATGTGTAGAAGACCAGCTATCTGAAATGAGATTTGCAAGTTCTTTCTTTAAGCTGGAGTAAAACTATATATGGGGGAATAGAAGGAGACTTGAATAGAGAGGTAGACAGAGATCAGCTTATAAATAGCTCCAGAACCTAAGGCATGAAGTTAAATTTTATAATTAAAGTTAAGGAGAACAAAGGTGAACATACTACCTCTGGGGTCCTGCACAGATTCTATTTATGGTAAAAGAACTGTTGACCACTGCTATGTTTAAAAAGCTGCAGAGAAAAAACTTCTCAATTAAATTCATGATACATCTGTGCTAGAGATTTTCCATTGTGATTAGTTTTTGGATAATTAACCTATTAGAAATATTTGAACTCTTTATTTCTCTTATCATGTTTGGTTACCCCTATTAATTAGCAGTACTCTAAAAATACATAGTTTAATATTAGGTTATGCAACTGGGACGTAGAGGGAAAATTAGGGGCCTAAATTCTAGTTCCATTCTTGCTAATAATTAGCTACATTATGGATTAAGCAAAAATATCAATTGAATACCATCCTAGGTATTTATATACATTTTTATTTTAAACTTATGTGAAACTGGCATTATTACTTTCACTGTAACAGCAAGGAGATTTTCTAAAACAGGTTAAATGTTAAGTATCTTACTCAGGTTTACAAAGATAATAGGTGACAGAACACATATACCTGATTCAGAGTCTGAACTTTCTACCCCTTCCTCATTCCAGACCCAGACAGCCTTAATTACTTCTGCAAAGTTAACAATTTCATTGCATCAGTGGTTCTCAAAGTGTGGTACCCAGATCAGCAATACCTAGGGAAGTATTAGAAATACACATTTTTGGGCCATGTTTTAGACCTATATAATCAAAAATTCTGAATGTGGGTTTAATAATCAGTGTTTCAGAGATCTCTCTAGCTTCGTATTAAATCATTGTATTAAAGTATTATGTCATATTTTTCAATTCTGACTGTAAGGTAATTAGAATCACCTTGAAAACCTGAAAAATATTGATACTTCAGCAACTTCCCAAGAGATTATGGTTTATGATAATTATTTTGAAACTGGATACAGTGTGTGTGTGTGTGTGTGTGTGTGCGTGTGTGTGTGTGTGTGTGTAGTTTCCCAGGTGATTCTAAATGTGAATTTAAGGTTCAGTAACACTATGCTAGATCAGTGCTTCTCATATTTGATGTGTATTCAAAGTGTCTTGGGATCTTAACAAAATGCATATTCTGGTTCAGTATATCTGGTTACAGTTGATAATCTACAATTTCAGCAATCTATCAGATGATACAGATACTGCTACCCCATAGGACATACTGAATAATAAAGTATTATATTATATTCAACATGCCACCATATCTGAAATATATCATTCTATGAAACATCAATTTATTGCCAACAGAAGGCAATATCACTTTTTCTATGAGAAGGTAGGCTCTGATGTTAGGTCGAGTTTGAAATCTTGCTTCACTGTGGATTAACTGCATAACCTTGAGCAAATTTCCTATTTTTCTGTACTCAGTTTCTTTTTTAATGATAATAATGGTAACTACCATATATAATTTTGTGAATATTTTATAAACTAACCAAGAAAAATGATTATTACAGTCTTCCATTTCATGTGTTTAATAACTCTTATTGTTATTAATACCATTATTATGAACTTTTTATTTCTAATTTGACCTATATTAGAGCAATTCAATACATTTCTCATGTCAATGAATAACACATTTGGAAATATCTACATGTGTTCTTGCGATTATTTACATAGGATTATGCTGAAAAATTATAAGAAAAATATGAATGAAAAAAATGAAAGACCTACCCCATATTTATACTTAAGACCAAACAGGTAAATGTAAGTAAGATGTATAACATTTAAACATGAATAATGCAATTTCTTACCAGGTATGGCATTTTTAATCACCTGACTAGTTCTTTAAAAAAAAAATCTGGTCTAAAGCTTATGAACTTTGTAGGCATTTTCTAAAAGTCCTTGAGTTCTGAGACATATGGTTTCTACCCGAACTATTATTTGATCCAAATGCCTCCCTATTAAATATAAAATATTTTCTTCAAATGCAGTATTAAAAAAAGTTTTTTTGGATATAATAACTGTTTAAATTCATAGTTTCTGATTTTAACTGACCCCAAATTGCTTTGTATTCTCTCTTAGAGAGTTTGACCTACTTAGGAGATTGGAGAACTTTGTGATCTGAATCATATTCCTGCCTAACCTCAGGAATTAAATCCCTTGAGGACTTACCTTAAATAGGATTCATTAGTCCTCTATAGTCCTGTGCCCCAGCTGCCCATACTGAAGACAAAAGGGTAGCCAATTTAATTAACCACAGCCTCAAGGATCATAATTCATTATCAGTTTTTCCAAGTAATCTAAGACTGTATCAATGCTCCCAAATGAAAGGATAGATGGAGCCAAGTACTCTAATCAGGAAAGAAATCCCTTAAATCTAATTGCTCTTTTCACTATTTAATTGAAGGTAAAATTAGAGGCCATGACAAGACCACAAAACTTATCATCAGAATAAAGAGACCTATATTTCTTTCATGTGATAGGAAATCAATAAAGTATACAATTAAGCTTTGGGAAGAGAATTATCCATAACCCATTGTACCAAAACATTGCAGCTCTTCTGCTACTCTTAGTCTATAAAACTAATTTTATGGCAAATGAACAAGAGTTAAATAGTTTATTTTGCTGTTATTTACAATAACTGTCTGACAGAAATCCAGTAACTAGAAACAGGTTCCTAATGATTAATGTATTTAATTTACTTAGATACAAATTAAGTGTCTACTTTGTGTTATGCTAAATGCAGAGAAGATAAAGTAAAATAAGACTTTTTATGGTTTTAAAATTCTAACGTCTTATTAAATGATGAGATAATCATATATGTTATTAGAATAAATGTTAGAAAAATGTGAATGTAATTATTTTCTTTAATTAAAAATATATACTAAATACATTTTATGTTTGCACCTTGTTTTTAATAAAATGTACATGGTGTTTAAAAAAATGGATTTTCCTTGTCATTATGTATCTAGTAAGGAAGATAGATGTGAAACAAATATATACACTAATAAATACATTTTAACATAATTTTTTAATAGAGAGAAAAGTTACAACTTTTACTCAACTAGATTTTAGAAGTAACACTTTTGCAAATTTAAGCACCAAAAATTTTTGAATGCCTACCATGTGCTGGAAACACATCAAGACATGTAATGAACTTCAGCTTCAACTTCTAATAAAGAATAAACCCTATATTTTCCTAGAGCAACTGGTTGTGGGAATTTGAGGCCCCACATTGATTTTCGTCTACATTTCACTAACTCTTTGAAACTAGATGTGATCATTTCAAACTGCAGCATCAATTTTAAAATATCTGTGTGCATGATCTGACAGATATGTAATAAAATAAGTGATTAGGGAAAACCATTTTTGCCAAGCTTTTCCAACTCTTTAAAAATTCCAATTTATTTATACCAAGCTCTGCTTCCTCCTCAATCTATATGCCCCTGAAATGTGTGCCATTCTTCTCAGCATCCCAAGTTAATGTACAAGCATCTGCCTCTATAATTACAAAAACATAGCTATAGATATACGTATAGAGTTTGATTGTCAATAAGATTTAATTTTACTGCAACAACTTGAAGACTGGTCAGGCAATCATATTATTAAATATAGAGTAGCTATAATTTTACTAAACAGAAAGAGAAGGAAACATTGGTTTAGAGTTTTTTAAAAAATGGAGGAAAACATTTAAATCACATAGTAGAGTGAGATCCAAAAAATAAAGGTGGAAAATCTAAGTATATTTTAAAATGGAATTTGAATGTAAAGGAGTCTGTCTTAGTCATCTATCACTGTGCAATAAATTATCCCCAAACTTAGCAGCTCAAAACAACATGTATTTATTGTTTTACAGTTTTTTGGTTTTTTTTTTTACACCAGGAATCCAGGCACATCCTACTTAAGTTCTCACCTCCGGATCTCTCACTAGCTGCCACTGGTGTAGGCTGGGTTATAGTCATCTCATGTTTCAATTGGAAAGGGGTCTGCTTTCAAGGTCATGTGGCAGAATTAGTTATTCACTGACTTTTGGTCAGAGGTCAACCTCAGTGCCTTGCCATGGGGCCTCTCCAACATGACAACTCAATCTTAGTATGGCACGCAATCTATAAGAGTAATAAAGTTGGCTAGTATTACAGATGTCACAAACTTTTGTAACCTAATCATGAAGTAATGACCCTTTGTTTTGCTGTATTCTATTCTCAATATTAACAAGCAGGAGTCACTACAGATCGTCTTGGAGTCTGCCTACTACAGAGCTTGTTAGCATATCTGTGATGAAAGTGCTCTTGAGAGACTGTAAGAAGTTACTGCTATAACTTTGATCTCAAAAAGTAGAAATATTATAATTTACCACTTACCCATTCTTTTGGGTTTCTGGACCCAGTTCTAATGTATGCGTGTGTTATCGGGACAAAAAAGGGGTCCGTCTACTTTTACTCATCTAAGCCAAAGATATGTGCAGGTTTTGCAGCCAAAAAAAAAAAAAAAGTAAGCTTTATTAGAGAGTTCAAAGTCCTGGAGACACAGGCGAGCTGTCACTCAAAAGCCTGGCTCTCCAGGTGTGTCAGGAGTACAAATTATATAGGGAAAAAGCAGCAGTTGTAAAAACTAGGGAGTTGGAATCATGGGTGCTTTTGATTGAAGGACTGGAGGGGAAGAGGTAATTAATCATTGTGTCCAGTTCTGGAGTCAGCCATGGTGCCATCCAGTTTGGTCCTGTGGCTGGTGGGGCTGTTTTACCTCAAGGCGCCTTGGGCTGAAACACATTGAAAGCGAAGATGTTATTCTTAGCTTAAACTCCAAGCAAAACCTATTGTCTTCGTGATTACAGACCTGAGGCTCAGTTAATATTATGTATTAAGGCTTAATGATTAAAGGAACAAGCATACAGAGGATAAAGGATAAGGGCAGAAAAACCAAGTGAGTCACAGTGCCATTACCTGGGCAAAAACAGCCCAAATCAGAGAGGAAAAAAAAATTATATTAAATAAATGAAGTTTGTGTGTGGTTATATGTATAGGAAAGGCGATGGTATCCCACACATCCATGCAAGTCTTGGAAAACCAGCTGGATGTCCTATAATTCTACTCAATTCGGATACTATCTACACAGAGATAGTGTCTACATAAGAAACATCTAAACCTGTAAAGAATTTTTATTAAAGTTTATATGAACCAAAACTCATGATGTAGGCTGGAAAGCAAGATCACAAGTGCTCCAGGGAATAACAGTTTTGCAACTTCTTTTATGCATGTGAGATTAAGGAGGAGACAAAAGGAAGATTGGAGAAAGCAAGACAGAGGTTTGATTATAGGACAGTTAACAAGATTATATGTTTTCTTGAGAGTTAATACCCCTCACCAGAGCTATTACTTCAAAGGTGTGTTAACCTAGATGCACAAAAGCAATGGACAGGGCTGGCTTAAAACTTTCACTAAAGACATTTTAGGCCTGGGGCATGACTACTCACCATGACTTGAAATTTATGATTAGATCACTCTGTGAGGTTACTTTTCATAGAACCCCTTTTTAGTCCATAATAGTAACAGGTTCCATTGGTTAAGGTTTCAATACTACAAGACTGCCCTGATGCCATGTTAGGTAGTTAGGCAGGTATGAGCGACAGGAGTGAAGGCCCAGCTCTGTAACTATAGAAGCTTCTCTTGAAGAACTTTCTTAAGAATACCCCGGAAACACCTCCCTTTTACAGTTATAAATTACCCCAAATCCTAGAGCGTAAAGGTCATAAAAGCTGTGGTTAAACCAGCCACAAACATATGCACAGAAAGTACTACTCTAACCTGCCCACAACCTCAGTCTCATTATACCATCATTATATCATGACTATGCCCGGAAGTTCATGAATTTAATTATCACAGATTGAATTCTGGGTAAGAACATGCACAGTAAGCAAAAAATTATATGGGAGCCAATTGTCAATCAATGTAATTTTATATACGGATCATCTAAGACTTCCTATCATGGCCCAAATATAAACAGACTTTCCACCTTCTGTGTTGTTACAGCTCTCTTCGCTGAAAACCCACTCCTCCTTTGGAGTGTACCCTATATTTCACCTCCCAAATTCCATAGGGCTGCAGCCTTCCATAGCTTGGCCCGTCTCCTTCTAAAATGTACTTTAAATAAATCAGGCACACAGAAGTTAGCTGTAAGCCTGTACTTCTGACCAACTAGCTATAAATCAGAAGTTTCCATTATCTCCTCCCTGGATTTCATTAATTTGCTAGAGCAGCTCACAGAACTCATAGAAACATTTTACTGATAAAATTACTGGTTTATAAAAGGATATAACTCAGGAACAGCCAGATGGAAATGATGCAAAAGGCAAGGTATGGGGAAAGAGCAAGGAGCTTCCAAGCTCTCTGAGTGCTCCACTCTCCTAGCATATTTCACGGTTCACCAACCCCAAAAACTATCAGAACGCAGTCCCTTTGGGATTTTATGGAGGCTTCATTACATAGTCATGATTGATTAAATCATCGACCACTGGTTATTGATTCAACCTCCAGGCCTTAATTCCTCTCCAAAAGGTGGAGTGGATGGGACTGAAAGTTTTAACTTTCTAATGACAGTGGTGGCTCTCCTTAACACCAGCCCCCATTCTTAGGTGGGGTCCAAAAGTCATTTCATTAATATAACATAACAAAAGACACCTTTATCACTCTCAATACTTAAAAAAATTCCAAAGGTTTTATGAGCTCTATGCCAGTAATAAGAAGACCAGATATATATTTATTATAAATCTCAATATCACACCAATAAAAAATTGAAACTGTCTTTTAACTTTCAAATATGCAAATGCTTATCCATATATATTTTAATCTGATGCTTACTAATATTAATAAATAAATATGTTTTCTCACTTCTGAAATTTTAGTGCAATTCATGATAAAAATGATTTATTATAGAGTTCTATACAATGGGGTCAAATTCTTTAACAATCTAACGTATAGGTTAATTAATATTACTATTAAAATATATGTGTGAATGTGTGATATTTATTGACATAATTAAATATTTGCATATATTAACAGCAAATATTATTGTCTATCACAATGTACTAGAAACTGTTTCATGTGTTCTAGATACAGCAGCAAGTAAAACAGAAAATGTTCTTTTTTTCATGATGTTTATATCCCAGAGTGATAATGAGACAGCTATATAAAAAGCAAAAGACAATGGCAAATGGTAATATGAGGAACATAAAATAAGTAATAAGAACGATTGTGGTAGAGGACACTATGGAAAGTTGGCTGAATATTGGAGGAGAACTAAGAGATAGCTCTGTTAATATCTGAAGGTTGAGTATTCTAGAAAGAGGGAGAAGCAAGTGAAAAGGCCCTTAAAGCAGAAAAGCTTCCAGCCTGCTTTAGGACCTGAAAGAAGTTTAGTGTGGCTGTACATAGCAAGCAAGATATATAAAGTGATCAAGGTAAGTCTGATCAAGCTATCAGGACACTTCATATAGTCTCTTGTAAGTCTTGTAAATAATGTGAGGTTTGTTCTAATTCGAATGGAAGACTATTGGAAAGTTTTTATGTGAAAAGCAGCAGAAACTGGAGAGCGATTTTTAGTGCCATTTTGCTGGCAGAGGACCTTTATCTCTAATGGCTGTGAAGTACAGTGAAATATTTTTTTTTAAGATAGAAAACTCTAAGCCATTTTATTTAATGATAGAAAAGATCCAACAGAAAATGATGTTGCAGAAGAGAGGTGGCCAATTGTAATTGAGAAAAAAAATAAGGTAATTTCATAGGACAAGTGGAGATGTTGGCCTTAAAGAGAGTTGTCAGGGTTAACTCACTCATTGTAACAGGAAGACATGTAGGATAGATGAGTATGGATATGAGATTTTGTTGTAGAAAGATGAAATGATAACAGAACTTCTTAATAGTATTTTGGAGGCAAGTGAAACATTAGATTCTCAATAATATTTCTTCATAGGTTGAGATTCGATGACTCTCGTACATATTCTTTTAGTTGTACATTCATTGAGATTTTGTGATTTCTAAGACATTCTTTCATGCTGAGGAAAACTTGTTCTAAATCATTCATTCTCAAAAGCTAGTCAACAGATGCAGAATGAGAAAAATGAAACTACCCTCTGATGAATTTTTCATGAAAGAAAATTTTCACTTTATTCAGGGGTTATGATGTGGGGGAGGAATAAATTTCCCTCTACTCTCAAGGTTCTTCTTGCTGTTCTAATAATCAAACAGACATAAGACAGATTAGTAAGAGAAAATAAACAAATTTAATACATGCATATGTATGAGAACTCCACATACATGAGATAGATAGTCAGAGACCTCACACACATGAGAGGTTCAGATATAGAAAGGAGGGGTAAGGGGTATAAGACACCTTGAGCTAGGGATGAAGTAATGTGCCTTGTGGACTTCAAAAGGTCATTGCAGGATGATAAGAAGAGCAGACCTTTAGTAAATAGAAATTTGCCCTGCCCTACAGATAGGTCAATAGAAGTTTTCTCTGATAGTCTCTTATGAGCAAGGCCTCTGATTCAAATTCTTCTAGGCATTTAAAGAGGGCAGGGCAGAAGATTCTCTTGAGCCTGTGAGTAAAATTGCCTTTAGCTTAAAACTATGTGCATACCACTGAGGCACATCTTCGGGTAACTCGTTCTGGACACCTACAATGCTCTTCCTGCTATTTGTGCTAAAATGTCTTTTTCTTTATTAAACGATGAAATACAGTGTGTCCTAATGCCATTAATTGGGAAAAGGTTAGCAAAGTTGACATTCAAAAATGCCAGCAAAGTTATTTTTCTTTTTTTCTAAGCATCAAAATATTTTTCCCCTCAATTTTATTTAAATTGGAAAAAATAAATATTTAACTTCTTTTATCAAACAAATTTTAAAATGTAATATATATTAAAGAGAAAATATTACTTCATGAGAGAACAAAAGCAGTAAAAGCTTCCCTGCCTAATTTCATTGCTTCCACTATCACTTGGTTTTTAAAGGAACTAGTCAAGATTACTAATTTTTAAGTGTATTCCATGGAGAAATAAGAAAACTGGCACATTTTAGTTATCTTTTCTAACATATGAATTTATCTTACCATCTAAAACTCATTGTTTTTCAATAATGTGATTTGTTTGTGTCTCCATTTATTAAATCAAACAATGGATACATGTTATCTTGAAAAGGAACTTTTTATTTGCCTTTTCTAGAAAAAAGCAGGATCAGAAAATACCCTGGAAAAAGTTAATATGTTCTATGGACATTAGCACAGAAAACTCTCATTTGGGCTCTTCTATTTATGTGTTACCAAACTCAAGGGAGTTTTGCCTGTACGTGTCAAAGCCATAGGACACAGGAACAGGATTTTGCAGTAAAGAAAGTAAAAAATTATTTAAGGGAATGGTGCCAAACCTGGAGATGCAGGTGAATTAACACTCAAAGACCTGGCTCCCTGATGGTTTGTAGGGAAGAGGTTATACGGGGCAAAACTTATTAGTCATGTTAGCTAAAGGAGTTGGGGTCGTGGACAATACTGATTGGTCAGGGCTAGGGTAGGAGGCAGTTGATCATTGCATCAGTCCTGATGTCAATCATGGTGAAAACAGACAGAATGACACCATGATTGACATCAGAACTGATGCTTAAGCATTTAAGCACTTTGTAAATAGTTTTTCAGGTGTATAGATTGAAATTCCTAAGCCATAGCAATTTTGTAGTAATTATAATTTCTGAAATTTTAAATAAGCAAATAACAGTAGAAAGTGAACTGTAAATTGGTTTTGATGTCTTCTTGGTACTATTTTTTTTTTTTTTACACAGTTTTAATGACCACTTTTGATCAGGGAACACTGATGAGATTACAATATAATCTTTTTAATGGTCTCCTACATCTAAGTCATTTTTTTCCTGCAATTACTCCCAAGAATGTTTCATAACTCATGAGTACTTCACGTCCAAATTATTTAAATAGTGTCACCTAAAATTTCATTGTTGCTTCCTTATTTCTGTGAAAAACATTAAGTTGTGACCAATTAATTGGGCTCAAGATGTCAGATTTATTTTAATTAATAATGGTTAACATTTATTGAAAATTTATTACATCTCAGGCCTTTTTAACCATCATGTTAGTCAGTCTTTATAAGAGAAGTTAATTAACATCATTATTTGGTTTAATTCAATGGAGAAACTTGCTTACAGAAGTTAAGTGACTGATTGGAGGCACAGGACTATAGCCTATGATAGAGTCAGAAGTTGACTTTGTTCTATTGTTTCCTAAACCTCAAATTCATTTCAAGTGAAACACTTCTGTTGCTGTATATGTGGAAATAATTCTTGATATTTCAGAAGCAAATCCTCTATATTGTCTTCTTTTTTGGAAGTACCTGCTAATAAATCTTTAGGAAAATATTGTGGTTAAAGATCTATGGTTTCTAAGCATTGTTAAAATATACACTTTCAATCAGTTAAAGACTCTCAAAATCAACAATTTGAGATCAATAATCCAATAACAATAAAAAATTTCCCCCTTTTTTTGTTATT